>JBBPBX010001635.1:54878-76801 GCA_038048925.1 Garcialebias charrua | reverse complement strand
AAGAAACCGTCCAGATGACCTGATTGAACTTTTTTGGATTTTCTACCTGGATAATTGAGCATGAACTTTGAAACCTTTGAATTAAATAAATAAATTGCAGCTTTTCTTAGTCATTTAAAGTAGAAATTATTTTATGCAGGGTGGCCTACTCCATTTTAATTCCACTGCATATCAAACTTTGCTCATCATACGCCCTCTTTACCTTATCGATTGTCATTTTTTTTTCAGTCTTCGCCTTTCACTCTCCTCAGTTTCCCCTTACATGTAGATTTGTTGTGTTCTTTTAGCATCTTTTATTTGTTGTGCATTTTCTTTCTTTTCCCCATGTTACTCCGCTTTTGTATACTGTACTTTTTGACTTGAGCGCTTAAATTTTGAATATAAAATTTTATATTCCAATTCAGTGCAGGAGTTTTTGTTTGTTTATTCTCATTTTAAATTATGCTTTCCTCTGGACCTTTGCTTCCTTTCCACCCATCGGCAATCACAAACCTGCATATGAAGGCCCAATAAAGAAGCCTTGTTTAAACAGTTTTTCCATCTGTCACGTAGTGGGCCAGTCCCACGAACACAAAGACTCCCCGGATTTTCAAATGCTTCAACATTGACATAATAATAATAATAATGAATTCAATTTATAACGCACTTTTCATTAGTGAAAATCTCAAAGTGCTACACACATTGAATGCTACACACATTCATACACCGGTAGCGGCAGACTACCATGCAAGGTGCTTTCCAGTCCTACCGGGAGCAACTCGGGGTTAAGTGTCTTGCCCAAGGACACAGCAACACATGGTGTGGGGAACCGGGATTCGAACTGCCAACCTTCCGATCGGGGGACGACTGCCATTACCACTACGCCACGGCCGCCCCGACATCATGCTTGCATTTTCATATTTTCATCACAGCTCTTTAAAGTAAATTGTTGTCTGCCCCAATGAGATGCTAATCCACAATTTACACCAAATTTCCTCTGTTAAAGTTTTAGTTTGATTCCCTTAACTTTGTTTCCTAATGCATGTTTCACAGCTATTGAAGTGTTGGTTGTGGATTAAAGGACCAGCATTCATCTATTGTCTCTCGAACACAGGACTGCATAATTAGTTGTCAGACATGTCTGTTTGGTCTAAGTTTAGCTGGGATTGATCTTGTTCCACCTGAAATTTTAGCTTGTTGGTTGTCTGTTATACACATACTTCATACTCTTCTTATTTGTCAGGTCCCAACATGCACCATAGCAGCAGCAGCTCCTCCATGACTGCAGAAGAAACGACTCGCGGTGTGGCTGTGGAGAAAATAGACGCAATGAGAAAATGGAGTTTAAACACGTACAAGGTACCCAAGTTGTTGCAATGTCAAATGAGAGACACACTGATGTTAAAACATTCACTATTTTTTGGACTACAAGGCCCACTTAAAATCCTTTAATTTTCTCAAAAATCAACAGTGAGTCTTATAATCTGGGGCACCTTGTATATAAATGCTGGTTGTGCTTACTGACCTCAAATCAATTTTATGTGGTACACGGCGCTCAAAATGCGGTCATAATGTTTTAGTTTTGCTTAATGTACCTTAATCTGGTGCGCCTTATGTATGAAAACAGACCTGTTCATTGATATTGTGCCTAGGCCTGTCACGATAACTAATTTTGCTGGGCGATTAATTGTCTCGAAATTATTGAGATAAACTATAATATTGATTTAAATTTGACAATAAGTACCGGGTAATTATTGTTAAATTTATAAAGACTGTTTGAATCCAAACAGAGTCCTTGGAGGGGGTATTGGAGAGTGCGCCTCCTGGGGACTCCCTTGTTCTACTGGGGGACTTCAACGCTCACGTGGGCAATGACAGTGAGACCTGGAGGGGTGTGGTTGGGAGGAACGGCCCCCCTGATCTGAACCAGAGTGGTGTTCTGTTATTGGACTTCTGTGCTCGTCATGGATTGTCCATAACGAACACCATGTTTAAGCATAAGGGTGTCCATATGTGCTCTTGGCACCAGGACACCCTAGGTCGCAGTTCGATGATCGACTTTGTTGTCGTCTCATCTGATCTGCGGCCGCATGTCTTGGACACTCGGGTGAAGAGAGGGGCGGAGCTGTCAACTGACCACTACCTGGTGGTGAGTTGGCTCCGATGGTGGGGGAGGATGCCGGTCAGACCTGGCAGACCCAAACGTATTGTGAGGGTCTGCTGGGAACGTCTGGCAGAGTCTCCCGTAAGACGGAGCTTTAACTCCCACCTCCGGGAGAGCTTTGAACACGTTCCGAGGGAGGCGGGGGACATGGAGTCCGAGTGGGCCGTGTTCCGCGCCTCTATTGTCGAGGCAGCTTATCGGAGCTGTGGCCGCAAGGTTGTTGGTGCTTGTCGTGGTGGCAACCCTCGAACCCGGTGGTGGACACCGGCAGTGAGGGATGCTGTCAGGCTGAAGAAGGAGTCCTATTGGGCCTTTTTGGCTTGTGGGACCCCGGAAGCAGCTGATAGGTACCGGCAGTCCAAGCGGCATGCGGCTCGGGTGGTTGCTGAGGCAAAAACTCGGGCGTGGGAGGAGTTCGGAGAGGCCATGGAGAATGACTTCCGTACGGCTTCGAGGCGATTCTGGTCCACCATCCGGCGTCTCAGGGGGGGAAAGAGGTACGCGACCAACACCATTTATGGTGGGGGTGGCGTGCTGCTGACCTCAACTCGGGATGTTGTGAGTCGGTGGGCGGAATACTTCGAAGACCTCCTCAATCCTACTGGCACGTCTTCCACTGAGGAAGCGGAGCCTGGGGACTTTGGGTCGGGTTCTCCGATCTCTGGTGCTGAGGTCGCCGAGGTGGTTAAAAAGCTCCGCGGTGGCAAGGCTCCGGGGGTGGATGAGATTCGCCCGGAGTTCCTTAGGGCTCTGGATGTTGTAGGGTTGTGTTGGCTTACGCGACTCTGCAATATCGCGTGGACATCGGGGGCAGTTCCCTTGGATTGGCAGACTGGGGTGGTGGTTCCCCTATTCAAAAAGGGGGACCGTAGGGTGTGTTCCAACTATAGGGGGATCACACTCTTAAGCCTCCCTGGTAAGGTCTATTCAGGGGTTCTGGAGAGGAGGGTCCGTCGGATAGTCGAACCTCGGATTCAGGAGGAGCAGTGTGGTTTTCGTCCTGGTCGTGGAACACTGGACCAGCTCTACACCCTCAACAGGGTCCTGGAGGGTGCGTGGGAGTTTGCCCAACCAGTTTACATGTGCTTTGTGGACTTGGAGAAGGCATTCGACCGCGTCCCTCGGGGGGTTCTGTGGGGGTACTCCGGGAGTATGGGGTACCAGGCCCATTGATATGGGCTGTTAGGTCCCTGTACGACCGGTGTCAGAGCTTGGTCCGCATTGCCGGCAGTAAGTCAGGCTCGTTTCCGGTGAGAGTTGGACTCCGCCAAGGTTGCCCTTTGTCACCGATTCTGTTCATAACTTTTATGGACAGAATTTCTAGGCGCAGCCAAGGTGTTGAGAGGATCCGTTTTGGTGACCTTAGAATCGCTTCTCTGTTTTTTGCAGATGATGTGGTCCTACTGGCTTCATCAGTTCGTGATTTACAACTTTCACTGGAGCGGTTTGCAGCCGAGTGTGATGCGGCCGGGATGAGGATCAGTTCCTCCAAATCCGAGGCCATGGTCTTGAGCCGGAAAAGGGTAGCATGCCCTCTCCGGGTCGGGGAGGAGGTCCTGCCCCAAGTGGAGGAGTTTAAGTATCTCGGGATCTTGTTCACGAATGAGGGAAAACTGGAGCGTGAGATCGATAGGCGGATAGGTGCAGCGTCCGCAGTGAAGCGGGCGCTGTACCGGTCTGTCGTGGTGAAGAGAGAGCTGAGTCAAAAGGCAAAGCTCTCAATTTACCGATCGATCTACGTTCCCACCCTCATCTATGGTCATGAGCTTTGGGTTATGACCGAAAGAACAAGATCTCGGATACAAGCGGCTGAAATGAGTTTTCTCCGCAGGGTGGCTGGACTCTCCCTTAGAGATAGGGTGAGAAGCTCAGTCATCCGGGAGGGACTCGGAGTAGAGCCGTTGCTTCTCCACATCGAGAGGAGCCAGTTGAGGTGGCTCGGGCATCTGGTTAGGATGCCTCCTGGACGCCTCCCTGGTGAGGTGTTCCGGGCATGTCCCACCGGGAGGAGACCCAGAGGAAGACCCAGGACACGCTGGAGGGACTATGTTTCTCGGCTGGCCTGGGAACGCCTTGGGATTCCCCCGGAGGAGCTGCTCCAAGTGGCTGGGGAGAGGGAAGTCTGGGCCTCCCTACTTAGGCTGCTACCCCCGCGACCCGACCCCGGATAAGCGGAAGAAGATGGATGGATGGATGTTTGAATCCAAGGATGGATAGTGAGGGTGCGAGCAGCGTGTCTCTCGCTGGTGAAGATTCTCAGTCATCCAAGACATGATAAAATCAGAAAAAGCGTTTAATACAAAAACAAAAACTTTAGCATAACATTTTTCACACGAAGCTTCTAATTTAAAAAAAAAATCAATGAACAAGTTCTCAGCTTCTTTTTGCAGAGAAAAAAACTTTTAAAGGCACAGATTTCAACTGTGAATTTTGGAGCTTGGACAAGACTGAGGTTTTCCCGAGGTCAGCCTGTTATCTTAGCTCGTAGCTTAGCTGCTTTTAACGATCCAAAAACGCAATTTTGGATGGCTAAAATGAATTTTAAAGAGAAAAGAGAAAGGGAGTGGTCACTGCAGAGCACTGGAGTTGAGCCTTTTTGTCATCTAGTGTCTTCAGTAGAAAGAGAGACACGAGGAAATGATAAAGCTGATAAATGAAAATGAGGTTGATAATTTTCATTTATCATGCGATTAATTAATTTATTGTTTATTGCGACAGGCCTAATTGCACCTTGTAATCCAGTGCGCCTTATAGTCCGAAAAATATGGTATTTAATTGTAAAAAGTTACTTGGCCAATTTTGTTGGGGGATTTTTGTAGTATCTTCTGTAAATAGTTATTTATTTATGTTTTTTTTGCATCGATGATGCTTTCGTTAAGTTTGACTCTTTCATACACTGTCTCTGTGTGTTTCCTTTTAGTGCACAAAACAAATGATTTCTGAGCGTTTTGGTCGGGGTTCACGGACGGTGGATCTGGATCTGGAAGCTCAGATCGAGCTATTGAGAGACACAAAAAGGAAATATGAAAGTGTGCTGCGACTGGCCAAAGCACTGACCAATCACTTCTACAACATGGTGCAGACCCAGCACGCACTAGGTGACACCTTTGCTGACCTCAGCCAGAAATCTCCAGAGTTAAGGGTGAGATTTCAAAATGTGTTCAATTTCATACACTCCTTCAAAACATGGCCGTATTATGGTATAACTGACCTCCATTCATTCATATGGAAACATTCTCTTTTCCCGCCCATAACTTCTTTTCTGCTTAAGATAATTTAATAGAACTTGAGACAAATTTGTACCATCGCTACACAGCGTGTCCTGTAATCTTTTCATCATTTCAGCTCAAAGGTCATGTTCTCAAATCAAGTTCATATATTGCACACGGGCTTTGCTTGTCTGGGCCATTGCTACAGATTGCTATTTAGTAGTTTTCTGATGGGTGTATAAAGTGACGTATGCTGTACCCCTGTTTTAAAACTCTCATTGACATTGTTGCTCTCAGTATATGATTATATGTAATTAATTTTACTTCTTCCCAGGATGAGTTCGGCTACAATGCAGAGACCCAGAAGCTGCTTTGTAAGAACGGGGAGACTTTACTCGGTGCCATTAACTTCTTCGTGTCAAGCATCAACACACTCGTCAATAAGACCATGGAGGACACCTTGATGACAATCAAGTTGTATGAAAATTCAAGGTTAGCACATCAAAATCTGAACTGTGGAAATGGGATCTGTCAGATTTGGATGTGGTTTTAAATGTGACCTGGCACATATAGAAATGTGTTCTTTTGGTGACAACAAAACAAACTAGTTCATTAAAAAGAGCATTTTTCTTTTAATTAAAACCAGAGAACTGTTCTGAATGGACCTCAATATTCAATTATGGTTGATCACTAGCTGAAAAATAGACCACATATATTTAAAAACCCAAAAATGTCATCAATATTCTTAAAGGTGACCACAGATAGGTCTTTAAAATTTTTATGTTATGTCTGTGGGCTATCCTGACATTGTTCATTCAATTTAATACACAAAATATTTCTTAGATAATCAATTATACCCTTTTTAATTCTGCCATTTTGAACTTTCGTTTTGAACGACCGGTTTATGATAATGAGGTCTCATGGCCACGCCCTTCAAAGATCTGTTTACATTAACTACGCCCTCTGTAACAGCCATCATCTGTAATCTGTTGTTGTTTTAAAATTAGCTCTTTTTTTATTACTCATTTGACTTACTGTTAGTGCTAGCTTAAGATAACTTACCGAAAGCCGTCTGCGCACGCCACCATGAGCTGCTCCTTTTAGCATTAGACCACCCGAATCCGATGCTAATGTTAGCTTCCTCCTCCGGCACACCGCCAGCTCTGCTCTTTGCATGCGGCGCTTTTGGGAGTGATCGCTGTTCCAGTCCACAAAGTTCACCAAGTGTCTCCAGTTAATTTATCCGAATGGAGAAGGTCCTCGCTGCAGCCAGCGAGGTGTACAGTTGCAGCTCCCAGCTGCACCCGCACGCAGAGGGTCCCTTCGCCGCCGGTCCCTTCGTCGGCGGTCTGCTCGTTTTATTTCTGCCGGCTGCGCGTTGGGAGCGATCGCTAATACGCTAAAAATTGAACTAAAACGTAAAAATAACAATTATACTTTATTTATAAAGCCATTTAAAACAACCACAGCTGCAACAAAGTGCTGTACACATGAAATTAAGAACATAAACAAAAGATGAGATGAAATCATGAAAAACAACCGTCATATCTTTATACAGAAGTGGGTTGAGCCTAACCAGGGGTTGCTAGGTGAGGGTCTGGACTCAGGTTGGGGTGGGTTGTGGCTGCGGCTTGTGACGTCACGAATTGCAGGATTTGAAAACGAAACGTTTCTATCAAAGAAAAATAAATATACTTAGAGTAAATAAACCACTGGGTGCATTTTTTTGGCCCAAGGACTGTTTTTTTTTATGAAGTACATACCCAAAGTTGAGTAAAAAAATTATTAAAAAGTGAATTTTGAATATGTGGTCCCCTTTAAAACATGAGTCCACTGCCCCCATGTGGTAAAAACAATATTGTAATCTTTATCGTAGATTATGCTGAATTGTAGAAATTATGCAGAAGTAAGTACAATTGTTAATCTGTGGAACTATTAGATTAACTATTAACTGATTGATGTAAATTTAAATACTCACCAACTCTACTTGAAACCAAGTGTAGATGTCAAATATTTGCTATGACTTTTTGAGACTTTTGCACATGGTTGCACATAAAATCTTTAATTATGAAAGACCATATTCCCACACTTGTCATTGTGCCTGACAGACGTACAGACAGATAACTGGGCTTTTTGCTATGTGATAAAAGCCTTTAGCATACAGTATTCACAAAATGTGTGTTGTATTATTTCAATTGTGCTCTTTTTTCTTTTCTTAAATGGCACTGTTTCTTTGCTCTTTATTTGTGCATGTATAGACTGGAGTTTGATGCCTACCGGTCAGACCTTGAGGAACTGAGCCAGGGTCCAAGAGATGCTGTAGCCATGGCACGAATCGAAGCTGCTCAAGAGCAATATCAAATTCACAAAGAAAAGTATGAACGTCTTCGCTCAGATGTTGTTATTAAAATCAGATTTCTGGAGGAGAATAAGGTTAGTCTGTGTAGCAGGTCTACATCATTGTTTATTATAAAAAAAATACAGCTGTAGAAAAAGCTATGTATGAACTTCCATGCGTTTTCTTCCAGGTGAAGGTAATGCACAAGCAGCTCCTCCTTTTCCATAACGCCATCTCTGCGTACTTTGCCGGCAATCAACAGCAACTGGAGGAAACACTGAAGCAGTTTAATATAAAGCTGAGGCCCCTGGGGGCCGACAAGCCCTCCTGGATAGAAGAGCAATGAGAGATCCTGCAGCCTTCTTTTCAGCCACCTACACCTGTTCCCTGTTGAAATCCCCAACTTACTGAAGACCACAACAGAGGGAAATGTGCAGTGACAGCTGGGTGGCTGAGGATATTAAGAGTTATGATATGAAGTGACTGGATACCAGGGTTTGATTGGAACACAGAGTGGCCAGTTTTATGAACATTCAAGGGGCTTTTTGTGCCCATCTTCTTCCCAGCTTCCTTTTTCCATTTTAACCTTTGTGCTGTTTTCACACTCATCTTCTTGCCTAACCCTGTTCTCTATTACAATGCTTGTTTGCTGCACAAGCTTGTGTTGGTCATTGTACTCAAGGTCAGAGTTGTTCTCGGATCTTCATGCAGTCTTAGTACCTGAGGTGGTTTAGGGAGGTTAAGCTGTTAAAACAAAGCTGTAGTTAATTCATCACTCTCCCACTGTGCCTCTTTATTTATAGGAGAAAAGTTAAAGATTTCCAATCAAACATGAAGGGGATTTGTATATGACATTAAAAAAGGAAACGGACATTTCAGATCACTGTAATTTTCAAATCAATTTCTATTTCTCTTAGCTCATTAAGACCTTGTTTATTTTTGAGTAACATCTGTGGTTTTTAAATGATTTTACTTCAAGGTAACTGTACTGTATGTTCGAGTGAAGGATTGTTTCGTTGTAATATGTGATGGGGTTTGGGCTGCAGAACACTACAGTTCATTTCAAACTATTAACCTGAAAAAAAAATTATGATTTTATTTATATATGCAACAATTATTTAAGGAACACAGCCACAGCTTTCCAAAGTTGTGGTCTGGGTTATCAATAACTGCATTTTAGTTACCCAAAGAGAACGGTTTGTGTTAATTGGATGTTGATGTTTATGTTTACGTGGGTTATGTCATGTTTGACATTAAGGATCATGGTTTCAGTTTTTCAAAACATGCCATGATTGGCTTTTTTATGCTGATGATTATTGTACCTTTCTGCTATTGCTAATTTTCTTATTTTAGTATCAAATCACGTTTATTAATCTGGGAGTGTTATAGCACTAATAATTAGAGTAAATAATTAGTTGGGATTGACCATAAAATATTGGCATTAAGTTTTATTTGTCACTTTATTTTAGTTCACATTGTGTTCATCTGTTCGGTTTACTCACTAAAATCTATTCAGTTGTGACACTTGGCATACAAAGAATATATCTGACCTACTCCAAAATGTGTTTTATTTCCTGCTGTCAACAGCGTCTGACGTCATGAAAAGAAGTCTGTACACTGAATGTTTTAAGTATTCATGAGGGCCTTTAATAACATTTGATCAGTTGACAGTTCAGTCAGTCCGACTGCTGCTTGTCTACATTTGCATGGCAGGTTGCGATGTAAATGTTCAGATATGTGTGCTTACACTAAAGCTCAACTCTTTTGCAGCTTGCATGGACAGTGTATCTTCACATTGACAGCTGTTGACCTAAATGTACCTGGCTCTTAAGTAGAATTTAAATTTTTAGTTTACTTCTCATGTGGCACCGTCAATGATAAATACAAAATTATTCGGCTGAAAAAGAAATGTTCACAATTTACTCGCCAGCTGCTGGTCTGCTTGACTATCACAAGGCAATATCAACAAAATGTGGTTCCTTTTTTGTCCTGACTTTTAAAAGTCCTTATCCAATGTTGAAATTAATCATGACTGTCATTTTATTTTATTCAGTTTCTGTAAAACTTTGAATGCATAAAAAAGACCTGATGAATATTTTAAAGTCACTCTTCTGAGCTCTTTAATGTTGCTAAGAGTGATTTTTTTTAAATAATATATATTTTTTGTGTACAATCAAATGTTTTTTAAACTGAGATGATATGTTCTAAATGGGTGCACTTACTGAATTTATGATTTTTTAAAGCAGTTGTCATGTTTATTCCTCGTTCAACTGAAGTTCCAACTAAATTAAAAAATATCATTTGGAAGTAATCTGCTTGTCACATTTATTTTTTACATCTGTGCTGCATTTTGCTTTATGATACAAATGGACTGAAAATTCTGGATTTGGAAAAAATAATAAATAATAATTAAGTTCTAGCTCTAAATGTTTCTATGTAGTTATTTTATTCATTTCTATTTATCTCAAGTAAGTCAGTAAGTCCAGTATTTGATTACTGCAATGACAAAGCACCAGATTGTTGAATACTTAATGAATATTATTTAAAATGAAAGGCCCTTTCAGGGATTATTTTCCAATTATGATTGGTGCACTGTATGGTCAATGGACAGCTATACTCAAGATTATTAAACAAGATGCCTGTTAATCACATATACCAACAAAATAATCGCAACATTTAGATTCTGTTGACAGATTTTGTTGTTTGTATGCCTGACTTGAAAAAAATTCAGATACGTTTTTTTTTTGTCAAAAAAAAAAAAAGTAGTACAAAGGCAGCATGACCTTGTTTTAACTTTCTTTGAGATTCATCACAATAATCATTGTTTTCATTAATTTATTTCACGTAGTTTTATTTTTGTGTGACAATATAAAAGGCCAGACTAAAATGTAATTTTCATTTGAGGATTTTGGTCCACACAGGTGTTTTAGCACCTCCTGCTGTTGGTTTGTGGTACTGCGCATGCGCCGTGAGAAAGGCATTTTCCGGAAAAGAGCGCGTGCAGCCGCAGAGCAGTCTTGAATTTGATTGGAGGTGTTACCTGCACCTGCTGTTTATGAGACACATTGAACATGTTGCTCTGCGCGAGCACGAAGGGCTGGACTGCAAGGCTTTAAAATCCCTCGTAAGTAAGTTAAAAAGAAAAACAATTTTATACAAATATGTAATTTTGGTGAAAAGCCGCTAAATAGTTCAGAGTATGTCGCGAAATGTTAAACATTATGGGTTAATTGAACTCGTGCCTCGGTTCTGTTATAATTCGACATCACTCAGTAACTAACGAGCTAACAATAAAACTTCAGATCATAAAACAAGTTAAAACTGGCTGTACGTGTATCAGCAAATATATGTTGAAACAAATGCAAATTGTTTGTGAACAGCCTTTTGTCTTTTAAGTTAAACAAAACTTGAAGAATTGCTTTCTACTGACGCACTAAATGTGAAGTTGTGTTGTTTGACATACAGAGACTAAAGTATTTTAGTTCAAAAATGTATTATATTGTCGGTGTGATAATTGTCATTTTCACTTGCATTTGTATTTGTTTTTTTTTTACATAGTTTTTGTTCTGCATTTATATGATGTATTTTGTTGCACTGTCCACGAAAGACGTCTTTAAATAAAATGTATTATTATTATTATTTAAATAAAATCCCAATATTTAAATATTTTATATTTTCATTTTATTTTAATATCCCAATATTTAAATAAAATGTAGATTTCTATTTAAAATGTATGTTATTTAAATAAAATGTATTATTATTATTATTATTATGTTTAGGTTATTTTAGCAGTGAACGAACGCCTACATCTTTAAGATATTATTATTATTATTATTATTGTTATTATTATTGTTATTATTATTATGTTGTTGTTTAGGTTATTTTTGCAGTGAAGGAAAGCCTACATCTTTAAGATATTTTAAACACCTGGCATTTTGTTGTCACTCAAATCTCAGCCATGAATATTGATCCTCTAATTCATGATCTAATTGATCATCTTTTCTTGTCTAAATTACAGTAATTTTTCATGACTTTGCTTGTTTTCCTCAGATCTGAGTCGTGGGCAGCTGAAAGCTTTGAATTTGAGACAAAGATGGAGGGATTACTGATTTTTAAATCAGCTTCTCTCAGCTGTTCACCTCAAAATTCTTCTTCCCCGTTACCACTGGACACTCGGGAAGAGTCTCATCTCCAAGCATCTCCTTTGGCCCCTGCCATAGATGTTACAGCTGTGCCGCCACCTCCTCCACCTCCACCTCCTCCTATGCCCCCTCAGCTTCCTCCCACTCCATTTGGTACCGGTGATGTCCAGAGACGATCCATGAAAAAGCTGAACTGGGACACCATTCCCAGCCATTCTGTGGTGGGCAAGCTTAATGTGTGGACGTCCCAACGGTCTCAGAGACAATTGGTTCTGGATACTCAAGCTATGGAGGAGTTATTCAGTCACACTGACCAACGAGCATCAATACGCAGTTCAAGACTCGTGGGCATGAGGAAGATTGATGGCATGGAGCTTAGTGCACCGAAGGCTCAGGTACCAAATAATGTTGGCCGTAAAGCTTAATTACTAGTACTGTACAAGGGTCTGTGATTTTGATGAGCCTTTAAACATACTGCAAAAATAGAAGTATTAAGCACACTGGAAGGAACTAATATTTGTACAAGTTCCTTGCGAGTCCTTTTATCAGTGAGGAACTACCAAAATAAAAGTGATCTTCTTAGCTTCCTCATAAAATGCTGAGAATTTTCTGGACTGTCTCCTCATCTGAACGATCGCAGTGATGTGAAACATTAGCTGATGACTCTTTTTTTTTTCTTTCTTTTTTTTGGTCTTCAGGTCACAATTCTGGATTGGAAGAGAAGTATGAACATTAGTATCTTCCTGAGACATTTCAAAAGGTATGGCTGAATCAATATGGGAAAAAAATCAATCAAATTGAAATATTATCTCTGCTCTAGTTCAGTTGTGTACAACAGGATATACAATTTAAACTAAATCAAATGTAACAAGAGTAAACCGATGCATCAGACACTTCCACTGTTGTTAATTGAGAAAGCTCCTCGGATGAGAAGCAAAACGTCTTCTGTTACAAATAAAGTCCAGTTGTTTCTGTATTGAATGCCTTTTTTTTATCAAGAATCCTTTAAAGGATTCTTGTTATGATTTAATCTTTATCCAACAGAAGGGTTAATATTTTAACCAAACATGTACAGATAAGTACCTCACTTTATTATTACTTAAACTGTGAAATAAAGGATTCTTGTTAAACAGTCTTGATATAGGAAGATGTTCTCAGTAGGTTTGAAGCAAAGTATTGGGTGTTTGGTACTTGTGTCTATCCTAAAGTTCAGTAGCAAATATAACACTTGCTGCTTAAATTTGTATTTGGGCCTGTGTCCCCTTTAATCCTGATAATGTAACATCCGGTCCATTGTTCACTCACCAGTTGCTTTGAATAACAAATTTACTCTTTGTTGCTCATAAGCCCTAAAAGTACTGCAATCATGTCATGTTTGCATTATTATCTTGTTTAAAAAGAAATTGGACCAGCTGCTGTGGGGTAATGTTGTGTTATTTGAATGCAGGTTATTAAGTACTGGACATTGCACAAGTACATTAAAATAGTTTGACATGTTAATCTCTCAGTAAGTTTATATGTACCACCATTACTGTAGACAGACCAGTTTAAAGCTCCACTGACATCATCTTTTAACTTTCCATAAAATGGCACAACATATATATTAAGATTGACCTCTGATCGTTTTTGCTAAAACAATGTGAAATTAATGAAAATTCCTCTCCAAAATAGTTTAAAATTAGCGCCGTTTTGTTACACGGTAAATTCGGGTTTTTCCGGTCACGTGATTGTGACGTCAGACACAGAGCTCTGCTCCAACGGCACATTTAATACAATGGAGAAAGATCCAAACACGTCCGTCGAATTTAGCCATTTAAAACTTTAGATTTGAGCGATTTGGCTTTAGTTCGTGAAGAAGAAGTTATTCATGAAGCGAACAGCAGATGTCAGCAAAGCCATCGTGATTCCTCTTACAGTGCTCTGTAAGAGGAATCACAATGGCTTTGCTGACATCTGCTGTTCGCTTTTTGAATGTGAAACCTCTCCTGAAAAAAAAGGCAGCACGGACAAAAGAAACCATGCTGTTTGATTTTTGATCACTCAAAATAACTTCTTCACGAACTGGAGCCAAATCGCTAAAATCTAAAGTTTTAAATGGCTAAATTCGATGGATGCGTTTGTATCTTTATTCATTGTATTAAATGTGCCGTTGGAGCAGAGCTCTGTGTCTGACGTCACAATCACGTGACCGGAAAAACCCGAATTTACCGTGTAAATAAACGGCGCTAATTTTAAACTATTTTGGAGAGGAATTTTCATTAATTTCACATTGTTTTAGCAAAAACGATCAGAGGTCAATCTTAATATATATATATATATATATATATGTTGTGCCATTTTATGGAAAGTTAAAAGATGATGCCAGTGGAGCTTTAAGTTACCACAATAACTGCAAACTAAATTTCAGGATTGTACATATAAACTAGGGAGCACAAGCCAGCTTATATCTTGTGCTCTTCTCAACATTGGGTAAATAGTGAGGTTTGTGTCAGGAAGGGTATCTGTCATCTGGCGAAAAAGTACTTTTGCCAAAACTAACATGCAAAATCATCCTTATGATAAAATACCGGATTGGTTGAGGCCTGGGACAACAAAAACCACCTCCGGTGCTGTTGGCAGGGTGTCAATGGAAATTGTGCTACTGCTAGTCAAAAATCATGAGGAGGGAAATGTGTCAGCAGACAGAGGTAGAAAATAAGTCAATAATGTAGGACTGAGGGTGGCTCTAAATGTGGGGACAATGACAGGCAAAGAGAGCTGGCTGACATGATGCAGAGAAGGAAGGTAGATGTTTTATGTGTCCCAAGAGACCAAATGGAAGACGGCCAATTGGAAGACGGCAACACTCAAAGCATTGGGATAGGGGTTTAACCTGATTTTCCATGGAGTGGATAGGAGGAGAAATAAAGTAGTGGTGATCCTGAGGCGAGGAATTTAGTAGAGGTAAAAGGAGTGTTGGATAGGGTGATGTGTCTGAAGGTAGAAGTAGAAAGTCGAATGTAGATGTTATCAGTAATTATGCTCCACATGCTGGATGTGATGTAGAGGAGAAAGAGAAACTTTGAAAGGATCTAGATGAAGTGATATATTCCAGGGAGGAGAGTGGTGAGCAGATTAGACCTGAATGGACATGTAGGTGAAGGAAACTGAGGGGATGAGGAAGTGCTGGGTAGGTTTGGTATCATGGAAAGAAAGCAGGAAAGACAGATGGTGGTGGATTTTGCCAAGAGGATGGAAATGGTTGTTGTCAACACTTATTTCAAAAAGAAGGTATGTAGTGACCTATCAGAGAGGAGACGAGAAAGAGGTTAGCCAAGAAGAAATATAATTGTGAGAGATGACTGAAGAAAGGAGACAGAAATATAAGGAGGTACAACAGAGAGAAAAGAGGGAGGTAGCTAAGGCAAAACCGAAGGCATATGATGAGTTGTATTGGAGGCTAGACACTAAGGAGAGCAAGAAGGACATGTACAGTATCAACTAGTGAGAGAGGGATCAGGATGGAAAGGATGTGCAACAGGTTAGGCTTGTTGAGTATGCAGGTAGACTTCATTCTGTGTAGAAGAGGGAACCAGAAGGCTATTGAGGACCCTTGGTTGTGGCAGGGGAGAGTGTGGCCAGACGGCTTCAGGTGGTTGTGTGTAGAATTACTGTTGTTGTGAAGAGAGAGTAAAATCAGAAAAGAAGACTAAATTGTGGAAGCTGAGGAAGGAAGAATGTTGTGAGGATTTCAGAAAGGAGCTGTTAAAGGCTCTGGGTGGTAAGAAAGAGCTTTCAAATGACTGGGCTACTACAGCAACAGTAATTGGAGAGATGGATAGGAAGGTACTTGGTGTGTCATCTGGACAAATAAAAGAAAAGGAAACCAGGTGGTGGAATAGTGAAGCAAGCAATTCAGAGAAAGAGGAATGAAAAGGATGTGCAGATAACCAAGAAGAAATATAATGGGGATATGACTGAGGAGAGAAGACAGGAATATAAGGAGATGTTACACAGATCAAGGAGTGCAGCTAAGGCAAAAACCATGTGGTGAGTTGTATGGGAAGCTAGACACTAAGGAGGGAGAGAAGGACTTGTATCAACTGCTGAGAGAGGGATTGGAATAGAAATGATGTGCAGTAGGTTAGGCTTGTTAAAGATAGAAATTATAGATAGAAATTATGATGTTCTGACAATTGAGTGTGATGAGTAGATGGAAAAAGTATTTTGAGGAGCTATTCAATGTAAGGAAACCACGTGTAGAGTTCATAGAAGCTGTAGACCAGCAAGTGGAAAAGATTAGTTAGGAGGAAGTTTGGAAATCTTTGAAGGAGAACAGAGTTGGACCTATTGACATACTAGTGGATGCATGGACATGTTGAGGAGAGATGGCAGTGAGAATATTTACTCTATTATTCAATGGAATTTTTGAGTGAGAAAATGTCGGATGATTGGAGAAATGTGCAAGTGCCATTATAAAGAACAAGGGTGTGTACAGAGTTGTAGCAACTACAGGGGAATTAAATTGATGAACCACATGAAGATCTGGGAGTGAGTTGTGGAAGCTAGACTTAGATGTGAGATAACCATTTTGTGAGCAGCAGTATGGTTTCATGCCGAGAGAACACCACAGATGCCATCTTTGCTTTGATGATGCTGATAGAGAAGTAGTCAGAGTCAGAGAGTCTTTATTGTCATTTGCACCGCATGTGGTACATGTGATGAAAACGAGATTATGTACACGGGGTCCCAGTTACATCCAACAACAAATGCAAGAGAAAAACAGTAATAACATCTAGAACTAACTAAGAAAAACATCAACTAGTAATACACTAAGCCTAATATAGTTGAAATAAACAGCAGCACGAACATGAGTTTGTATGAGCAGATGGTCACAGATGAACACAGATGAACACAGCAACAAGAAAACAGATCAGCATCAGTATGATGTGATATTTTGCAGTGTTTATTTTTTATTTTATTTTTATTTATTCATGAGTCTAACAGCCTCAGGGTAGAAGCTGTTCCTCAGTCTAGTGGTTCTACACTTGATGCTCCTCAACCTCCGTCCTGAGGGGAGTGGGGCAAAGAGTGAGTGTGCTGGATGAGTGAGGTCTTTCATGATGCAGGTGGCTCTTTTCCTGCATCTGGAGGTGTAAATGTCTGTGATTGTGGGGAGACTGACTCCAACAGACTTCTGTGCAGCCTTCACCACTCTCTGCAGAGCTTTCCTCTCTTCAACTGTGCAGCCTCCATGCCACACGTTGATGCTGGAGCACAGGACGCTCTCCACTGCACACCTGTAGAACGAGGTGAGAACTGGGCTGCTCAGACCAGCACGTCTCAGCCGTCTGAGGAAGTAGAGTCTCTGATGACCTTTCTTGATCAGGCTGGTGGTGTTGTTGCTCCAGCTGAGGTTATCATTCATGTGTACACCCAAGTATTTGTAGCTGGAGACCACTTCCACTGCAGACCCACCTATTTTCAGTGGGGCATGGGTGTGTTTGTTCCTTCTGAAGTCCACAATCATCTCCTTTGTCTTCTTCACATTCATGTGAAGATTATTCTCTTTGCACCAGCTCTCCAGGTGTTCCACCTCCTGTCTGTAGCTGGACTCATCATTGTTTGTGATGCATCCCACCACCGCTGTATCATCTGCAAACTTAACAATATGACAGCCTGGAAGTGTGGCTGTACAATCATATGTGAGCAGAGTGAACAGAAGGGGGCTCAGCACACATCCCTGAGGAGAGCCAGTGCTGAGGGTTATGGTGGAGGAGGAGAAGTACAGACGGGATCAGAGAAAACTTCACGGTGCCTTTGTTGATTTAGAAAAAGCATATGACTGGGTGCCAAGGGAGAAGGTGTGGTATTGCATTAGGAAATGTGAAGTGGCAGTATGTTAGACTGGT
Organism: Garcialebias charrua; assembly: GCA_038048925.1. NCBI lineage: Eukaryota > Metazoa > Chordata > Actinopteri > Cyprinodontiformes > Rivulidae > Garcialebias > Garcialebias charrua. Next base: position 59,078 of record JBBPBX010001635.1, on the reverse strand, counting down.
ACAGGACATATATGAGGACAGCAGGACAATGTTGAGATGTGATGTAGGCATGACAGATAGCTTCAAGGTGGTCATGGAATTGCATCAAGCATAATCTCTGAGACCCGTTTTTGTTTGCTCTGGTGATGGACAGAAAAACAGATGTGGTCAGACAGGAAACCCTATGATCTATAATGTTTGCAGATATTGCAAATATGTGGTGAGAACTGGTGGAAGAGAATTAGGAAAGGTGAAGGTATACACTTGAAAGAAGAGGAATGAAAGTCAGCCATAGTAAGACAGAGTACTGTACATGTGTGTGAATGAGAGGGAGGTTGGTGGAACAGTGAGGCTACAAGGATCAGAGGTCACAAAGGTGCAGAACTTCAAGTACTTCGGGTAAACTGTCAAGGAAAATGGGGAATGTGTTAAAGAGTTGAAGATGAGAGTCCAAGCAGGATGGAGTGGATGGGGAAAGATTTCAGACGTAATTTATAGGGGTACACCGATAAATCTGCCCCGATTTCCTTAACTTTGAGAAATCGGAAATCAGCCGATACTTGCACAAGAAACCGATTTTACAGATTTTTTTATTTTATTATTATTTTTAATAGTTTTAACAACAATTGTCTGAACTTCATTTATATTTCAGAGCACTACCTCATGACCAGTTTAAACAAATTTGTATTGTTTCTAGGATATTGTTCAAGGGTATGTTTTTCAATAAAAGAATAATGGAAAATTGAAGGTGCATTGTGACCTTATAACACCTGACAGTGTCGCTTATAAAACAAAACTGTATCAGCCAAAATTAGAATTGGCAGGTCAGACTTTTTAGAAATCAGTGATCGGTGATCAGCCAGAAAACTGCAATCGGTGCACCCCTAGTAATTTATGATGAAAGGGTAGCAGCAAATTTCAAACGAAAAGTCAAAAAGACAGTGGTGAAACCATCTACAGTATATTGTATGATCTGGAGACAGTGGCATAGAGGAAAAAGGCAGGAGAAAGAACTAGAAGTGGCAGAAATGTAGATGTTGAGGTTCTCCTTTAGAGTGACAATAATGGATAAGATTATGAATGATCATCAGAGGTACAGCACAGGTTGAACAACTGAAAGATAAAGTTAGAGACCAGACTAAGATGGTTTGGAAATGTCCAGAGGAGGGACAGTGGGTATATAGATAGAAGGACGTTAGAAAATGCAGCTGCCGTGCCACCGCTTTGGTGTGGGGGATAAGCGCACGGCACATATTTAGGCTGAGCCTCACTGCAGGCGTCGCGGGTTCGCGTCCCAGACCCGACGAGCTGTTTCTGCAGTGTCTCTCCCTTCTCTCTACCCGTCTCTCCCTCTACAATAAAGGCCACTAGAGCCCAAAAATGTAAAAAATAATAAAAGAAAAAAAAGAAAATGCAGCTGCCAGGAAAAAGACAGAGTAAGACCAAAGGGGAAATGGTTTGAGGTACCATGTTTTCCGCCCTATAAGTCGCACCGCCCTATAAGTCGCATCAGTCCAATTATGTCCAATAAAGTGGAAAAATCCATAAATGTCACTTCGCCCTATAAGTCGCATCTATTATGTGTCACCGCTGACGTTGCGCGTCACCGCTGACGTTGCGCGTCACCGCTGACGTTGCGCGTCACCGCTGACGTTGCGCGTCACCGCTGACGTTGCGCGTCACCGCTGACGTTGCGCGTCACCGCTGACAACCCGGAAATGTGGGCCGGTGTTTTGCCCAAAATGGATTGGCTGCGAAATGGCCACAGGAGCGTGCACGGTAGGACTTCAACAAGATTAACATTTAAAAACAATTATTTGTTTGCTGAAAATTATAGCAAAGATGTGTCTGAGCTGAACTTTTCCTTAATAAATGCACTTTTCCTTAATAAATGCGAAACTATTTTTTTAAATTCAGCTGATTTGACCGGTACGGTCACATCAGCTGAATTTAAAAAAATAGTTCCGCTACGTCTTTGCTACGAAGCGTGCATGCGCAGCGAGCGGATACGCTTCATTTCTGTAAATATCCACCTATAAAAATACAGTATATATGTTTGCTGACATTATAGCAAAAGTGTTTCTGAGCTTAACTTTTCCTTTAAAAATTAACGTAATGTTCAAATCCGCTGGATTTAAATTGTTTCGCTTTGACAGTCTTCCAAAAGTGTGCGCGCTCCGAAAATAAATCGAATTTTAGCTCAAACATTTCCTACAGCTAATAGATTGTAAATGTCCATCCAGTGATTACTTTCTGTAAGTTTCATCAAAATCTGTGCGGTGGTTCTTGACCTATTTTGCTAATAGTAAAACACTGAGCTAACAGCTACCACAGCTACGGTCCTAAAATATCAAATTTTTGCTCAAACATCTCCTATAGCTAATCAGTTGTAAATGTCCATCCAGTGATTACTTTCTGTAAGTTTCATCACAATCTGTCCTGTGGTTCTTGACCTATTTTGCATTGCTAACAGTAAAACACTGCGCTAACGGTAGTTCATACCTCCAGAGAGCAGGAGGCCGTGCTGCGACAGAGTGAGTCCGACCCGAAGAGTCTGCTGTCGGACACATGAGCTGGAAACGGCCGGTGGACCCTAGCGGGCGAAAGTGGTACTGCACCCCTAGCGGCCGAAAGTGGTACTGCTCCATTTTTTTTTGTCAGAATGAATGGAAACGGTCATATCTCAGCCAAAAATTGGTCTAAAAATATGAGAAAAAATCCCTAAATATGTTGCTTCGCCCTATAAGTCGCAGGGCATGCAAATTAGGCAAAAATGTGTGACCTTATAGGCCAGAAAATATGGTAGTTAACGTGAGGACAAAAGAAACAGAGGATAGAGAAAGAATGGGGATGACTCGTGCATCAAAAACACTGGGGCCGAGATGGTGTAATAGAGGCAGGGTAGCCGGCTCAGGACTAGAAGGTCCCAGGTTCCATCCCCGGTCACAGCATACCTCGTTGTGTCCCTGGGCAAGACATTTAACCCGAGTTGCTCCCGGTAAGACCGGCAGCGCCCTGCATGGCAGGCTACCGCTACCTACCGGTGTATGAATGTGTGCATGGATGGGTGGATGGCTGGTACTGTGAAGTGCTTTGGGGCCCCTCATAGGGGGCTGGAAAGCACCATACAAGTAAGCTCCATTTACCACTGTAGTTACTCATTGAGCAAAATATCACTTGCTATATAAATTTACAGATTAAAATCAAATTTTCAACTTTTTATGCTCCTACTTTAAGAGCTTGAATGTTGTCAGTCAATCAGTCAAATCTTTTGACATTATTACACTGCAGGCATTTTCAGCCAAAATATAACTTAAAGTAAATGCTTCCTTAAAACACCCAGTGATTTGATTAATGAGATATTCATTGTTTGTTAAATACTTTACATTATGACAACAATTACAGTAGCACAAGCATCTACCCTTATGCATTTTGGTCTTTTGTCTACTTTTGCAGGCCTGTGACACAAATAATAGAGGACATTCATCAAGTAAACTGGCTCCAGTTCGGACCAGGAAAACTAAAAGAGCTTTGTAAACTGCTGCCAGAGGAGAGTGAGGTAATGTTTGCACAGTTCTTCCCACGGTTTATATAAAATAGAGCTAATTATCATTTCAGACATGTTGGAAAATAAAACTAAAAGACTGGCTATACTGACATTACACAAAGATCCCACTGATTTATCTGCAAATATCTGACAAAGTTACACCAGATAACCTCATTTCTACAGTAAATTAAATAAGGCAGGAACACATTTATCAGTCTATTGGAGAAGATTTGAATGATTCACAAATCTTAACACAAAGCATTTTGTAGTTTATAATTATTTGCTGCAAAGAATGTACTTTTAGCTGAAACTAGTGGGGAGCAATAATGACTACCGGTACAAAGCAGTGAACCTGTGGAACAAAACATTGTGCTTTAATTGTTCAACAATAGATTGATTTTAATAAGTGCTCAAACCTGAAAGAATTCTGTAGAACCGATATTCCCATGAATAACGCTGTTCTTGGGTCATTTCAACTGCATGTCAGCTTGTAATTAGAAAATCAGGGTGCAAATGTTGTTTTTGGTCAAACACCTATTATTTTGACATGACTACCAAGTAAAACTTTAGGGACACTAGGTATCAGTTTTCTCCAATTCAGTCCTGTTATACTTGCATAAGAGATAACACAGATCTGCAGTTTAAGTCATGATTTTGTCGTCTTTAGCTGAAGC
>JBBPBX010001635.1:44878-49878 GCA_038048925.1 Garcialebias charrua | reverse complement strand
CCTACTTGATGCCTGCAGTAAAGAAAGTCCAATATGTCCATCAGGAGGCCCTGCATCTCTTCCAGAGTGTCTTCGTCAGAGAGTGTTGTCGCAGCGTCCTCTCCTCAGGTCTCCTTCTGTGGATGAAACCTCACAATCTTCTGCAACTGGCTTTCGACTGGGACACTTGTTCCAGAGGAGCGAATTTCAAAGGTCCAACTCCTCTGGCTCAAGATTGGAAGCTATTAAAGGAGAAGGAGCACACGGCAAGGCAGGGAGCCTTGCAGAGGGCAGGTTTATATCCTTCTTCAAACGCATCGGAGGCAGAAGTAAGCTGGGTGATGTCGAGGAGCAAAACTTTAGAAATACTTGATTAAACATCAAGACAACAAGAGACGGGGGGGGGGGCAAAGGTTTGTCCATATTTTTATGTGTTTTAAATGGCTAAAACGACATTTTTTCTGTTTGTATTTTTAAGCCCTCTATTTTTACCCTTCAGTGGAAAAGAGGCAATTGTGGACTTGCGTTGTACACTTGGGGTATATGGATGGTTAAATTACATGCAAAAATCCTTACCGCTGACTTTTTTAAACAATAAATGGTGATATTCTACCTTTTTTTTTAAATAAAATTGTTTTTGTGATTTTGGTCGCACATAACACTTAAGTGTTGATCATCACTTTTCAGAATGTAAAGTCTTCCTGTGATGAAATCCTTGAACCTCAGCCAGGAGCTCATATCTCCTTACACCTGCTCACATTCCACTTCTTGCTTTTCACTTCATCTATTATTTCTTATTTCTAAAAGCTCTACTAGAGAAGTTATGTCCAAGACTTGGAATGTTTTAAACTTTTTGAAACCTGTAGGTCAACCAAATACAAAATCAAATTAAGAATTTAATTCAAAACCTTACTTCTAACCTACAAAGCCCTCAACAACCTAGTTCCATCTTATACACTGCCTGGCCTAAAAAAAAAAGTTGCCACCTGGATTTAACTAAGCAAATAGGTACGAGGCTGCATGGACGGTTATCTTTCAACTGCCAAGTTATTTAACCCCAATTGGTGCAATGAGTTGCTTCTCATTTCTTAAATAACCATGTTGAAAGACACATTGCGTGGTCGTGGAAAAGACGTCAAGTCTGTTTGAGAAGGGTCAAATCATTGGCATGCATCAAGCAGAGAAAGCATCTAAGGGGATTACAGAAACTACTAAAATTGGTTTAACTGTCCAACGCATTATTAAAAACTGGAAGAATAGTGGAGACCCATCGTATTTGAGGAAGAAATGTGACTGGAAAACAATTGTGAATGATCGTCATTGGTGATCACTTAAACGTTTTGTGAAATCAAATCAAAGAAAACAAACAGTAGCACTCAGGGCTATGTTTAATAATGAAAGTAAGAGCATTTCCACACACACAATGTGAAGCTCAAGGGATTGGGACTGAACTGCTGTGTAGCCTTAAGAAAAACCCTAATCAGTGAGACTAACTGGAAAAAGGCTTCAATTTGATAGGGAGCATAAAGATTGGACTCTGGAGCAATGGAAGAAGGTCATGTGGTCTGAGTCCAGATTTACCCTGTTCCAGATTGATGGGCGCATGAGTGTAAGAAGAGAGGCAGGTGAAATGATGCACCCATCATGCCTAGTGTAGTCATCAATGCAAGATCTTGGTGAAAAATTAATGCAACACTGGATGGAAATATATCTTGTGACATTGCAAAATCTTATTGAAACAATGCCACGGAGAATGCATGATGTAATCAAAGATAAAAGCAGTCCAACAATATATTAGTGTGACCTTTTTTTTGGGGGGGTGGCGACTTTTAATTGGCCAGGCAGTGTATTTGAGATCTTATGGCTCCATGTTTTCCTAACTGAGCACTTTGCTCTCAGATTGCAGGCTTACTTGTGGTTCCTAGAGTTTCCAAAAGTAGAATGGGAGGACGATCTTTCAGTTATCAGGCTCCTCTCTTGTGGAACCAACTTCCAGTTTCTGTCCGTAAGGCTGACACATTGTCCAGTTTTAAGACGAGGCTGAAGACTTTCCTTTTTGATAAATCCTATAGTTTGGCTTCTTATGCTGCCATAGGCTTAAGACTACTAGGACAAATTGACTTACCGTAATTTCTTAAAATGAATGGTTACAATTGAATAGTTTTCATTTGATATTATTTCTATCTTAATGTGATTCTTGACCTGCCATTGTATATCTGTTCCAAACTCAGCCGGTTGAAGCAGATGCCCACTTGTCCTGAGCATGATTCTGCTAAAGGTCTCTTCCTCATGAGGGAGCTTTTCCTTTCCACTGTTGCCTTTAAACTTGCTCAAGATGAGAGTCTGTGATGAAGTTAAACTCAAAGCAGTCTGCTCCTCACATAAATAATATTAGCTTACTTTAACATATGAATGTATTTGTTCAGTGCCCTGAGATGACTTCTGTTGTGACTTGGCGCTGTGTAAATAAACTGAATGCAAGTGCATTTGACATGTAGAATCAGATTTACATATTCAAACAGAAAACCTGTGTTGTCACAAGTAGCTCAACTGTCCAGTAGGAGTACAACCCTGTTACTTTGACTTATTCTGTTTGCAGCCATTTAATTCAAGCTCTCGCAGTGCAATAAAACTTGGAACGAATAGCTTAAAGTAGGCTCCTGTTTCTGGCTGTCCTGTTGTCCTCCCACATTCATCCCACCCAGTGGGAAATGCTTAGTGGGGACATTTGCAGTTGGCTGGCATTTTAAATTAGTGAATAGAGGGGAAAAAAGGATGTTTTTGCAAAGACTGTGGCAGTATTTTAGATGTGAACTCCATCTGTAAACATGAAAGTTCTTTAATATTGGAGGGGAGAACAAAAAATGAGCTTGAAGCGCAGCATTGTACCCAAAGATCCCAGCAGCAAAGCTTTACGTCACCACCAACTGACCTGTTTAATGTAAAATGAGACCTCCAGAGTACAAGCAGGCCTTTGTCAAAGAAAACAGATCTGTGAAGGACAGTCTCATGTGAGTCAGCTCCGCAGAACTGGAGGTGACCTGCTGTCTCGGCCAAGTTTCGCTTCTTGTAAGGAATTGTGCATTCAGAGGTGGATGTTCAGTGAAAGCTGAGTCAGGCATGAACTGAGAGGAGGAGGAGGTTTGCAACTTGCATTGTACTGAGGCACTTGAGCTGAAAGAAGCATGTGAAAGGAGAGAAGGACAAGTAAAACTGAAAACACTACGGGACAATCAAAGATGAAGTGAAGGCTGGGAAACTTTCTTATTTTATGCAAGGATTTGCAGCTGGAGCAACAGGTACTGGTAAGGTGAAAAATGTTTAATTGTCGCTATCATTATACACTGTCAAGCTTTCAAAGTGAAATGTTATAGAATTAAATAAGCTATGGTTACATCACAAAAGTATTATTCAATCTGTGATGGTTTAAGTGGGCAGGATCAGTGATGTAATTATTATTATTTATTTATTTATTTATTGGTTAAAATGGAGGAGCAGAAACGTGTTGCAATTTGTAAAATAAAAATAAAACTTCTGTCCAAAAGAAAAGTAAAGGTTTGACTTTAGTCTCCTGCATTACGGATTAAATTCCAGACAGATATTTTGTAAAACAAGAAAAATATATAATAGTAAAATATGAATTACATCTAAAAAAAAGCTAAGTCTGGTCCTCTGGACATTCAAAAAACAAATTATTGAGCATGCATCAGGGTAATATTAATCATATATATATATATATATATATATATATTTACAATATGGCTTTTACAATAAAAAGCAAAACGGTAACAAAAATAAATCTAAATTAAAGCTGCAGTATGTAGCTTTTTTTATGAACATATTTCTTCACTCTGTCACTACCTCCTGACAGACTGATGTTAGCCAGGTAATCTCTGAAAATTTTTTAAAAAAAAATATTGTCCCCTTGCTTCTCCAGGTGGTAAATAAGCATTTCTAAAAAGAAAAGGTGACCCGCCATTTTCCAGCCAATAAAAACAGAGCTTGAATTTGAATCAGCCAATAAAAACAGAGCTTGAATTTGAAATTCAACAGACCACAAGGGGGCAGAGCCACATATGGCTCTGAGGGGGAGGGATCAGAATGCTTTGCCTGTTGAAAATATTTCTAACTGCTGCAGTTCTACAGAAACTGCATACTGAACCTTTAATGTAGAGATTGTTAAAATACAGGATTGGTTTAAATTAAATAAGTTATCGAATGCTGATCAAACTAATTTTATGATATTTAGCAAAAAAAAGATAACTATGGATTTTTCTTTCAAAATTGATGGTGTTAAGATATGTAGAGTAAATGAGGTAAAGTTTCTGGGTGTCATTATTGATGATAAACTGTCATGGAAACAGCTATAAATCTTTTAAAAACTAAAATATCTTTGTCCAATGCAGTATTATATAGAGTAAGGGGCTTATTAAATAATAATGCTTTGTATTTGCTTTATAATACACTTGTAGTCCCGCATTTAACTTATTGTGTCAATGTTTAGGGTACAGCATGTAAAACCATAACAAAACTTTTATTCTGAAAAAAAGAGCTGTAAGAATTATAACAAGAAAGCATTGTCGTCATCCTTTCTAATGTTCTGTTTTGTCAATTGAAATTACTTAAGTTTTATGATTTGGTGGATTATAATATTCTTCTACTTATGTTTAAAGCTCAGAATTACTTACTACCATCAAACATTCAAGCATATTTTGTAAAAAGGAAGAGTTGTTCTAATTTGAAGGGAATAGATACAGTATTTTTGTTAAACCTAACCAGTTTAAAGGGTCGGTCTACTACAACACAGGGAATAGGTCTGTGGAATAGTTTGGAGGATGATGTAAAAATGGTAAAGTCAATGTTTATGAAAAAGATAAAAACTATTTTGTTGGAAAGATATGTATATATAACTGATTAATGTCTAATTTTGGAATAGTTTGGAGGACGATGCAAAAAAGGTGAAGTCATGTTTATATTTATGAAAAAGATAAAAACGATTTTGTTGGAAAAATATGTATATA
>JBBPBX010001635.1:24894-40770 GCA_038048925.1 Garcialebias charrua | reverse complement strand
TATAGCTCTGAGGGGAGGTAGCAGAATGCTTTTCTGCGCTGAAAATATTTCTAAGTCCCATGGAGTGTCCCAAAAATCGCAGACCATACCTTTAAGTGTCTTGCCCAAGGACACAACGACACATAGTGTGGGGAACCAGGATTCGAACCGCCAACCTTCCGATCGGGGGACGTCTGCCATTACCACTACGCCACGGCCGCCCCTAACTGAACTGTTTGTATCTTTGTACGGTACAATGTTTTAATTACATTAATAAATGTATTCCCAAGCCAAAGTAATCTAAAGCTTTGAACATAAATTTATGTTCTATCATATCAAAGGCTTTATAAAAGTCTAAAAATAAAACAAAACCTTCATTTTCAACTAAGTGATTATATTCAATTAGGTCCAAAATAAGACAAATATTATTGTGTATGGAGCGGCCTTTTAGAAATCCAGACTGAGTGTCAGAAATAATTTGAGATATGCCTGATTTTAATCTGTTAGCAAAAATGTGCGTCAGGAGCTTGTAATCAGTATTCAAAAGAGTTATAGGTCTTAAATTATCAAGAAGAGTTGGATCTTTCCCAGGTTTAGGAATGAGCGTAATAATACAGTACCTTGTTTCATGGTGTGTGTTAAACAGCCAGTGTCTAATATTTCAGTAAGCATTCCAAACATCAGGCTTCTGATATGAACCCAAAAATGTTTGTAAAATTTACTTGTCAGTCCATCACAGCCTGGAGCTTTATCTATGGATAAAGTACAGAGTGCTTTATCCAATTCTTCTATGGTAATTCCCGCCTCACATCTCTGCTTATAAATGTCATCAATTTTAGGAATCAAATGTTGAATAGAGTTATATAATGTTTCTGCCACATGGTTATCATATGAAGAAGAATATAAATTGCTATAGAAGGTAAAAATTTCTTTGGAAATAATTTTAGAGTCTGTGCATGGTTTATCATCAATTTGCAAGCAATTTATTGCATTTCTTTCTTGTCGAATTTTTTCTAATCTACAGAAATATGTTGTACTTTTCTCACCATCCTCAATCCACTTAGCTCGGGATCTTAGATAAGCTCCCTTGGCTTTTTTAGTATAAATATCATCTAAATCAGACTGTAGAATTTTTCTGCGCTGTTTGTCATCATCATCAAAAAACGGTTTAGAGCAGATGTGACCAAGCTCTTTAATGATTTCTAATTCCATTTTCTTATTTTGGATAGCTATTATTTTACTGTGTTTGATTGAGATTTGGCGGACTTTAAATTTAAAGAATTCCCATTTTTCTGTGTAAGAATTCAGATTTTCATCAGTACAAATTAAATTAAGGTTTTCGAGAATTTTGTTATTAAAATTTTCATTTGCAAGCAGGGTAGAGTTAAACTTCCAGTAACCTCTGTTATAGGATTTTTTCTGTTGAGTTGTGACATTGAGTTGTATCAGGCAGTGATCAGATAAAGGTGCAGGTGAAATACCGACATCCACACTACAGTATTTTGCATTATATTATCTGAGACTAGCCAGAAGTCAATACGGGATTTAGCTGAGCCGTCAGGTTTAAACCAGGAAAAAGACTGTTTTAGCTGATTTGCTTCTCTCCAAGGATCTACTAGATTAAAATCTAAACAAAAATTATGCAAAACTAAATTTATATGTAGAGATTGGAATTTAGAGGGTGATCTATCAAGCCACTCATTATACACCATATTGAAATCACCTCCCAAAATAAAATTGTTTGTGGAATATTTTTGAGATGGTTCTTTCAGATGACTAGTTATTTGGGTCAGTAAGGATCTGTTCTGGGCAACACTGTTGTAGCCATAAACATTACAGAGGATCAGAAAGCTGTTTTCCATTTTGAGTACACAGATTATCCAGTGTCTAGATTGTCTTTCCTATGAGTTTCTAATTTGTTCCGATTGTTCCGAGAGTTTTGAAATGGTACAGCAACACCAGCAGATTTGTTAGTACCATGAGACAGAATTATCCCCCCCCCCCCCCATTAATTAGACCAAAAATTCTCATCAGCCTCAATAGAATGTGTTTCTTGTAAAAATATGTAGTTAGCTTTTACATTTTTACAAAAGAGAAATATTGATTTTCTTTTAACACTATCTCTCAAGCCCCTAGTATTTAAAGACATACAATTATGCCTTCATCCTGCGCCCTGGATCCCTTCCCCTCATCTCTCATAAAATCCAATCACTCTGCAATTAGCCCATTAATCACACAAATAATAAATCAGTCTCTACAATCTGGTCATGTTCCACTGCCTCTAAAAACTGCCATCATTAGGCCTCTTCTGAAAAAATCTAATTTGGATCCCGACATTTTTTCTAATTACCGCCCAATTTCCCACCTCCCATTTCTGTCCAAAGTGCTGGAGAAAGCAGTTGCTGCTCAGCTGCAGGACCACCTACAACAACACTCTCTGTATGAGAAGTTCCAGTCTGGATTCAGAGCAGCTCACAGTACTGAGACTGCATTGCTGAGAGTAACAAATGATGTCCTCATGGCTGCTGACACTGGCTCTCCCTCCATCCTTGTCCTCCTTGACCTCACTGCAGCCTTCGACACTGTGGACCATAATATCCTCCTCCACCGTCTTCATGTGGAGGTCGGTCTCTGTGACACTGTCCTGGACTGGTTCAAATCTTTCCTCTCCGATAGGCTGGAATGTGTTAGTCTTGGCAATGCCACTTCCCAGACAGTCGGTGTCTCCTGTGGTGTCCCTCAAGGGTCAGTTCTGGGGCCCCTGCTGTTTTCCCTTTACATGCTGCCTTTAGGTCAAATTATTAATCAGTTCAACATTTCTTTTCACTGCTATGCCGACGACACACAGCTTTACATCAGGACTGGATCATCCTCATCATCCCCATCTCCATCTTCACTCACTGCCCTCTCTACCTGCCTGGAGGAAATAAGGGCATGGATGAATCAGAACTTTCTTCAATTAAACTGCTCCAAGACTGAGGCCATAATGATTGGCACCCCTCACCAGATACAAACATCAACTTTAACAACAATCTCCTTCTCTGGTCAAGACATCCCCCTCTCCACCTCTGTTACAAATCTTGGAATAAAAATGGACTCTCATCTTACATTTGAAAATCACATTAAGTATCTGTTTAAAACCTGCTTCTTCCATCTTCGAAACATCTCCAGACTTCGCCCATCTCTGACTTTTTCCGATGCTGAGAAACTCGTCCATGCCTTTGTCTCCTCCAGGCTCGACTACTGCAACTCCCTGTTTATTGGAATCCCTGGCAAAAATCTTCAGAAACTTCAATATATTCAAAACAGTGCAGCAAGGATTTTATTGAGAGCTCGTAAATTTGAACATATTACACCCATTCTCCATAACCTCCATTGGCTTCCTGTCACCTACAGAATTCAGTACAAAACTGCTCTCATTACACACCAATGCTTACACGGAACTTCACCTGACTATCTAAAGGACATTCTTGCACCATATTCATCCACCCGGTCTCTACGATCACAGAACAGTAATCTACTTCACATTCCACGAACCAAATTAAGGACCATGGGAGACAGGGCATTCTGTGTGGCTGCCCCCCGCCTATGGAACTCCCTCCCTGACTGCCTGAGAGCTCCACAGTCACTGGTTGACTTTAAAAGCGGTTTAAAGACTTTTCTTTTTAAGCAAGCCTATTCTGCCTCCGCATGATTTTATCTTTGATCTTGGTTGATAGTATTATTGATTTTACTTGATTTTATCACTTGTTTTATTTTTATTTTTTTATTTTTTTAAGCAGGCCTATTCTGCCTCCACATGATTCTGTCTTTAATCTTAGTTGATACCATTATTGATTTTATTTGATTTTATCACTTGTTTTATTGTTGTAGCACTTTGAGATTTTTATTAATGAAAAGTGCGGTATAAATTGAATTTATTATTTATTATTATTAATTAAAATTAGAAAGAAAAACAGACATAAAGCACCAGAAAAAAAAATACTAAAGAGAAGGTGACTGAACTTGAAGTGCTCAAGTAAAGCTTTTAGTAACAATAAGGCACTAACTCCCTTAGATTGAATTTACATAGAACATAGCACTTGACCTCTAACCAAAAATTGTGAATATTACTTACCAAATAAGTTTTGTCACACATGTGAACTTTGAATCAGCATATTAAAAATTTAGAACAGTTTTATTTACTTATTTAGCCTGTATAACCAACAGGCATTTTAGAAATAGATAACAGAATGTAACTCTTATTAAACCAAAAGCTAACTAACACCTTATGTTGCTACAGTTGTGTGTGGTTATTAAAATTGTATCTTAAGTCAGTCAGGGAATACCCGAGCTCCGTTGATGTAGCCGACGTGCCCTCGGTAGTAGACATTCTTTCCCTCGCCTCTGGCTTGTTCCATTTTGGGCCAAACTGCAGCTCTTGCATCTCTGTCTTGTTTGCAGAAATCTTGTTTGAAGAAGATTTGCAGCTCCTTGCACGTCTTGGAATCTTTGGTGAGCTTCCAGAAGGCATCTCGGTGGTGTCTCATGCTGAACTGAATCAGAATTTGGCGGTGTCGTCCATCTTCTTTTTTTCCCAGGCGATGCACAGTGTCCACTGCGTTGTCAATTGATGAGGCCAAATGTGGCGCGATCTTACTTAAGATATCAAGAACTTCTTTGCGGGTATCTTCGTTATTTCTTTCTTTCAAGCCTTGGATTTTCAAATTCCAGCGGCGTTTATAGCGTTCTAGTTCCAGCAATCTCTCTTTCATCTCCACATTTTCTTTGACGAGCGCAGGAATATCTTTTTCCAGGCCAGATATTTTAGTTTTACAGTCTTTTATATCTGCTGCGTTCATTTCAGCTAGCTTGGAAATATTAGCTACCATTATCGTGTTGTCACGTAGCTGCACACTAAAAGTCATCCATCTTGAGTGACAACTTGTTTATGGCTTCCACCATTGAGATGTTTACTTCCTCTTTTTCGGACACAATTACCTTGTTGGGTGGTGTTGAAGTTTTGATGGTGGTCGGTGGAGATTTTCTTTTAGTTGTCGAAGTTGAAGTGTCCATCGAGTATCCGTGGTCATCAACTGGGGAGCACGTTTTAGCGGCTATTGCTAGCTTGGTTGCAGCATCGGTTTTTTCTCGTTTCATTTTTTACGTTGTTGTTTGAAAGAAAAAACTGAAGGATTATGTTAGCACAGATTTACAGGCAAAATTAGTAACCTATTTGGTGCTCAGAAACGGAGGTCTAAACCATTAAATTGGGATTAGTGCATTACGGCTTAAAGGAAGCTGCCTGCCCCGATCGCCATTCCGCCGGAAGTCTCAGCAGCCACATGATGTGGGTTTTTTGTCCCGTCTCCATCTGTTTCCTCATGTTTCCAGTTCAGCTCTTATGCTACATCCCCACTAAACGCATCAAAACGCTCCCAACGCACCATGTTTGTTGCTTGTCAACAGATGTCTGTTTCCACCGAACGTGTCTGCAGACGCGCTGTGGGAGGAGCGTCTGGCTCCCTTCCCGGTCAGATATGTGTTGTTTTTCTGTGCACCGAGCAGATAAAATCAGCTTCACGTGAGCCTCGTTACTACTTGAGTGGGTTTTCTACGAGCCAAACTGCAGCTCCAAAAGTCTTTGTTGAGATTAAAACGTTTTTTTTAATGTTTGGGGTGATCGTACGCTCGAGTGGACAGTAGCAACTTTAAAAATGCCAGGTTTCCTACCGGAGGCTGTTTTCGCCACGGAGGCTCGACGGGGTAAGTTCAAAAAGTCCCGTCGTCGTTGCATCATCACATAGCAGAGTCTCTCCCGATTGGTTGCTGCGACGCGGCGAGCAGCAGAAGCAAGAATATTCTTGCTTCTGCTGCTCGCTGGCTCGGCTGCTGCGGACGCGCGCGTGCGTGCGTGGAAAGGGACTGCCGGGCGTTGCTGCGCTGCTTGAAATGCTGAAGACACGCCGCGTCACGCCCCGCTGCTCCAAGATGCGCGGCCACATAGACTTTCAATGTAAAGTGGCTGCTTCGGCTGCGCGAAAAGCGTTTGGTGAGAACCCGGCATTAGTGTTTTCCCTCCCTGTGTTCAGCCCTTGTCTCACCTGTGTCTAATGTTAATCACTGCAGGTGTCTGTTATTTGGTCCAATCAGTGTGTGTACTGTATATTCAGCTTCTCTGCGTCTAGTCTTTGTCTCGGGATTGTCCTTAAGGTGTGTGTTCTGCCCTCCGTCCTGTGTCTGGTTATTAGTAAGTAAACTGACCCGTCAACCTTTGCTTTATTTTGTTTTTTGTAAAATTAATATTTTGATTATTCCACGTGCCTCCTGTCATCCTCCTGCAATTGGGTTCAGCACTTCTGACGGTATAACACAGAATCCCGAGACCAACACTGAACCCAGCAAGAGAATGATCACCTTGTTTGAGTTTTTGGCCTGTGAGGTGGATAAGACCGCTCAGCGTGACAGAGAGAGGGAGGAGAGGATAAAGAATCCATTTTGGGGGACCCACCTGGCCATTAAACCCGGGTCCTCAGCCTCTCCTTCTCACTCCTCCTAATCTGCTCGTCACGCTGCTGCACCCTGCTGCCCACCTCCTCCTAGCTCTTCATAAGTGGCTGATATCACACCGAGATACACTCACAAAAAAACATAGCTAGATTACAAGGCGGTGTCAAAAACTAACAACAGGAAGGAACTGTTTGCAACAATGACAGAGACGCCCAACTCTTGGTCTTTTTATTTGTTTATTTATTTTATTTATTTAATCAATCAATCCATTTTATTTATAAAGCACCCTTCATACTAAAAGCAGCTCAAAGTGCTGTACAGAATTATAAAACAATAAACTCACAAAATTAAAGCAAACGACACACACAAAATAAATAAAATCAATCAATCAAATTAAATACAGTAGTATGGAAAATGTATAGATTGAACAGAGATGAACCAGTTCAGGAAATGCAGTTAAAAAGACGGGTCTTAAAAACAACAACATTCTCTGCAGCCCTCAGGTTCTCCGGCAGACTATTCCACAGACGGGGGCCATAGAACTGGAAAGAAGCCTCACCGTAAGTGTGAGTTCTGACTTTTGGAACTGTTAGTAGTCCAGTACCAGAGGACCTTAATGTCCGCGGGGGTTCATAGGGCAATAGCAGCTCTGCAAGATAAGATGGTGCGAGACCATTGAGACATTTAAAAACCACTAAAAGAATCTTAAAATCAATCCTGAGGCGCACAGGGAGCCAATGCAATGATTTTAAAACAGGTGTAATATGAGCCTGCCTTCTGGTCTTGGTTAGCACACGAGCAGCAGAGTTTTGTAACAGCTGAAGGCTGGACACATTTTTCTTAGGGAGACCAGAAAGCAGTGAATTACAGTAGTCTAAACGACTAGAAATAAAAGCATGCATCAAAGTCTCAGTATTGGTCAGAGAAAGAAGAGGGCGGACTCTGGCTATATTTTTTAGATGATAAAATCCTGTTTTGACTATTTGTTTAATATGAGGAATAAAAGTAAGCTCAGAGTCAAAAATAACTCCCAGGCTTCTTACTTTTTTAGAAGGTTGTAAAGACAGAGATTGTAATCTCTGAATTGTATTTTCTTTTTGAACCTCAGGTCCAATGATTAAAACTTCTGTTTTGTCCTGGTTTAGCTGGAGAAAGTTCTGTGCCATCCAGGACTTTATGTCTGTAATGCAATTAAAAAGTGCAGTGATTGGCCGGGGGTCATCATGAGATAAAGAGATGTATAGCTGTGTGTCATCAGCATAACTATGGAAACTTATCCCATTTAAGTTAGGACAATGCATATTAAATGCATATTAATGCATATTCAATCCTGTGTATGTCCTGTACATATTGCAGTTCTGACAATAGCAGTTCTGACAATAAAGTTGACTTTGACTAAAGGGATTGTGACATGATGTTGGAAATTTGCATACATGTATTTGTCACAACATATATGTGGACTTCACATCTGCCTTCAACACCATGATCCCCCAAACTCTGATAGACAAACTATCCACACTTGGACTAAGACCCTCCATCTGTAACTGGGTACTAGACTTCTTAACAAACAGACCACAGTCCGTGAAGATCCACAACTTACACACAACAATAGCACTTTGAGATTTTCATTAATGAAAAGTGCGTTATAAATTGAATTCATTATTATTATTATTATTACAACTTCTCCTCCTCCACCATCACCCTCAGCACTGGCTCTCCTCAAGGATGTGTGCTGAGCCCTCTTCTGTTCACTCTGCTCACATATGATTGTACAGCCACACATCCAGGCTGTCATATTGTTAAGTTTGCAGATGATACAGCTGTGGTGGGATGCATCACAGATAATGATGAATCCAGCTACAGACAGGAGGTGGAACATCTGGAGAGCTGGTGCAAAGAGAACAACCTTCACATGAATGTGAAGAAGACGAAGGAGATGATTGTGGACTTCAGAAGGAACAAACACACCCACACCCCACTGTATATAGGTGGATCTGCGGTGGAGGTGGTCTCCAGCTACAAGTACCTGGGTGTACACTTGAATGATAACCTCAGCTGGAGCAACAACACCACCAGCCTGATCAAGAAAGGTCATCAGAGACTCTACTTCCTCAGACGGCTGAGACGAGCTGGTCTGAGAAGCTCAGTCCTCACCTCGTTCTACAGGTGTGCAGTGGAGAGCGTCCTGTGCTCCAGCATCAACGTGTGGCATGGAGGCTGCACAGTTGCAGAGAGGAAAGCTCTACAGAGAGTGGTGAAGGCTGCACAGAAGTCTGTGGGAGTCAGTCTCCCCACCATCACAGACATTTACACCTCCAGATGCAGAAAAAGAGCCACCTGCATCATGAAAGACCTCACTCACCCAGCACACTCACTCTTTGCACCACTCCCCTCAGGACGGAGGTTGAGGAGCATCAAATGTAGAACCACTAGACTGAGGAACAGCTTCTACCCTGAGGCTGTTAGACTCATGAATAAATAATAATAAGAATAAACACTGCAAAATATCACATCATGCTGATGCTGATCTGTTTTCTTGTTGCTGTGTTCATCTGTGACCATCTGCTCATACAGACTCATGTTCGTGCTGCTGTTTATAATGATGTTTTTCTACTACATTAGGGCTTAGTGTATTACTAGCTGATGTCTCTCTTAGTTAATCCTAGATGTTATTATTGTTTTTCTCTTGCATTTGTTGTTGGATGTAACTGGGACCCTGTGTACATAATCTCGTTTTCAACACATGTACTACATGCGGTGCAAATGACAATAAATTCTCTCTGACTCTGACTCTGATATATATCTTATATCATTCAGCTCTGTTCGTTTTTGCAAAATAAATTATAAATATATTAAAATTTCATTCCAAGTTATGGTAATTTTTTCTCTGGGACACGCCCCTAGAAATCCGAGAATTTCCGCAAAACGTCATGTGACGTACACTTGGGCACTGGGCATAAGGCGGAGCCTTGCCCGTTTGTTTGTGTTTTAACTGCTTGCCATACAGATTCTTTTTCTGAAAGATCGCCTCTTTTTTTGTGTAACTTGAAAAATGCCGTCACGTTGTAGCACATTTGGGTGTTCTAATATCAGCAGTGAACAAGTGAGCCTTCACAAATTCCCAAAAGATGAGAAACTTTGCCTAGAATGGAAGTACAGAGAACGAGGAACTACTCCTACTGAGAGTCGTATGTCTGCAGCGACCATCTTACTGCCGATCAGGTAACATCTGTAATTTTTTTTTATTCATGGAGGGTTTATTAATGAGAGTTTTGGATGATTTACTGTCTTAAAATGATAAATCTCATACGCGATCGGGACTCTGTTAGCTCAGCCCAAGAACAAAGAAGCTACGTCACGAAGCTATCCTCACTTAGCTACTGTGTATGAAATAAACCGTGTCTAAATCACTTTTCAATTGATCGAGTGTCCAATAACTGTATAGGATGAATAATAACCCTTCGATTGCTTTAATACATTCATGTGCTAACAATAGGTTGTGTTTGTTCGCTGCTAACAAACATTAGCCGAGATACAGGAGCAAACACGTTGCTATTTATGTATTTTTAAATTATGTCTGCGCGATCAGGTAACATCTGTAATTTCTTTTTATTCAGGGAGGGTTTATTAATGAGAGTTTTGGATGATTTACTGTCTTAAAATGATAGATCTCAAACGCGACCGGGACTCTGTTAACCGAGATAGCTGCTAACAAACATTAGCCGAGATACAGGAGCAAACACGTTGCTATTTATGTATTTTTAAATTATGTCTGCGCAATCAGGTAACATCTGTAATTTCTTTTTATTCATGGAGGGTTTATTAATGAGAGTTTTGGATGATTTACTGTCTTAAAATGATAGATCTCAAACGCGACCGGGACTCTGTTAGCCGAGATAACTGCTAACAAACATTAGCCGAGATACAGGAGCAAACACGTTGCTATTTATGTATTTTTAAATTATGTCTGCGCGATCAGGTAACATCTGTAATTTTTTTTTATTCATGGAGGGTTTATTAATGAGAGTTTTGGATTATTTACTGTCTTAAAATTATAGATCTCAGACGCGAAAGGGACTCTGTTAGCTCAGCCCAAGAACAAAGAAGCTACGTCACGAAGCTATCCTCACTTAGCTTCTGTGTATGAAATAAACCGTGTCTAAATCACTTTTCAATTGATTGAGTGTCCAATACCTGTATAGGATGAATAATAACCCTTCGATTGCTTTAATACATTCATGCACTAACAATAGGTTGTGTTTGTTCGACATGCTCCGCCATTATTATTTACATGCGTGTTGAGCAACGGCTACCCACGGGTACGTCACATGATGTTTTGCGGAAGTGCGCAGATTTTTAGGGGCGTGCCCCAGAGAAAAAACTACCATAACTTGGAATGAAATTTTAATATATTTATAATTTATTTTGCAAAAACGAACAGAGCTGAATGATATAAGATATGTATGTTGTGACAAATATGCAAATTTCCAACATCATGTCACAATACCTTTAAGTTTAAAAGGGTTCAGCACAGCCAAAGCAGCAAGCAATACTGTGCAGAGTACAGTATTTTGCTGAACAGAGCATGGTAAGTTTATTTTAACTGATCTGTAAAATAAAATACCGGTTAATAAATCAATAATAAATCCTCTTCAATCCTCCAACCCGCTTGCCATTAGCTACATGCCTCTCAAGTTAGCAAGCTAATGTTAAGATAACCTAGCATAGGCTATTGACTTGTAAAACTTTATCCAGAACAATAAATCTAACGTAGAGTAAACTATATCAGAGTTAGGCCCTGTTTAAACGGACACGGTGGGGGTAAACGGAGGTTTTGGGTATGTTAAAGGAAAAGATCTGCATTGACACTGGCAAATTCTAGTGTTTACATGCATCCTCTCGAATCTCCCCCCTACCCTCATGAATCTGCTGTAGTTACCATGCCGGGTCATTAGATGGCGCTGGAATTTTGTAGCTTCACCTAATGCGCATGCCACCAAATGGACCGGTTCTGATGTGGGTCCAGTATCCACGATGAAAACAGCAGAGTCCAGTTCATTAAAGTCGTTACAGTTCAGTTAACGTGTTTTTAACAGTGTTCAGTTAAGTTGTCAGTGTTTGTGTGACATACCGTTTGTGGTGTTGAATAAATAAATAAAAAATAAACCTGGTGTCTTCATTTTCAACGTTAATAACACGCAACATGTTACGTATCGTTTAAATGATGTAACGAGTCCAGATAGCTTTATTTAGCTCAGAAAACTTTATATATCTCCCATGCTAACATAAATATTGTTTATTATTGTTAAATTGTTATTTAGCACATGTTATTGTGCAGCGTGACGTGTGAAATATCTGCCTGCTTCGTTCAATAAACAGTTATATTAGAACTGGATCAGACTGTGTCTCTTCCAACACAGATGTTGGTCACAGCAGCTACATTCAGGTGTAGATTAATTAAATATGAGAATCAAAATATATTCCATCAGTCGTAGTTCAGAATGCGGTGTCTCCGCCGCCATGTTGATGCCGTCTGTCCACGCGTGCGTGCTGCACGCATGTGGTTCAAACAAAAGCTCAGCGGGAGATGTGTACGTTATCAACGGGGGGGGGTAAGCAAAAAAACTCCACTCTGAGAGGTGGATTCAGAAACCTTCGGATTCAAAGAAGGGGGCCAGTGGTGTCGTGTAAACGATCGGCAGAACCGGAGAGAGAAAGGTGCGGTTTCACTCAAAATATGTGCCGTGTAAACAGTCCCTTAGTAACATTATCTTTGTCGTCCTCAATGAAATGCATTGTTTGTCTGAAATCTTTACTCTGAAAAGAAAAATAAACTCTGCTGAGGTCAATACTAATTAGACCTTCACCATACGTGACTGACTACTGAAACAATGAAGGGCATTTCTTTGTTTAATATATTTTCTTGTAAAACACTTGATAATTTTATGGTGAATAGTGGAGGATAGAAGATGTGAACGCACGTTAGGAAGACTGTTTTTATGACCAATGCACCACTTGTAAACCTATTGTGGGACTACGTATAGCGTGGATCTGATTTGCTTAGCTTCATGGTTGCTAACAACTGCGCTAAATAAGTCCCACTCGCTGTTTACTTAGATTCTTGGGGGTGAACAAAGTTTAGTTTGGGGGAAAAAATTTCACACATATCGGTTATCGGTGGTCGCCTTCCCTCGGTATCTGCGATAGACAAAATTTCCATATCGGTCGAGAACTACAAAGTATGGTATCGTTATGCATAGTATATGGTTTGGTAAAAAGGTATTGAATGGTTTAACACGGGTTAAAATGGCAAGATGGGATATTATTTTGCATAGTATGGAACAACATGCTATAGTATTATAGTATTTGGGCAGCACGGTGGCCCAACTGGTAGAGCTGCTGCCTCTCAGCGAGCAGGTCCCCGGTTCAAATCCCGGTCCGGGGGCCTTTCTGGGTGGAGTTTGCATGTTCTCTCCGTGCATGCGTGGGATTTCTCCGGGTGCTCCGGTTTCCTCCCACAGTCCAAAAACATGCATGTTAGGCTGATTGGTAACTCTAAATTGACCCTGGGTGTGAGTGATGTCAGGATGGCACCAGGATGGCGCCATCTAGTGGGTATCCTTTGTTCTGTTCTCCTTTTGTTTTCTGTCAGCCAGCTCTAGATATTTGTTTTTAGTTTTATTTAGTTTCCCTTGTACCAGTTTTCCCAGCTTCATGGTTAGCCTTATTCCTTAGATCCTGCCCCAGTATTTATTAATGTTTAGGTTTGGTAATTCCCCTGGTCTCCTTGTTTATCAGTTCTTACTTCTTGTATTTAGTTTCTACATCTCCAGTCCTTTACTTCTAGTTTAAGTCTCCTTGTTTATTTACTCTTAGTTTAACCTTTTATTAGTTTCCCTTCTGGGTCTCAATGTTTGATCACATCTGGTTTGACCTCCAGTTTAGTCTCCTTTATTTAAACCTTTATTTATTTAGTATACCAGTCCTGCTCTGTGTCTTTAGTTAGTTAATTGTTCCCAGGTGTTTTGTGATTGCGTCCTGTCTTGTCTCTGTGTATAAATAGCCTGTCTGTCAGTTAGTTCCTTGTGGTGTCCTCGTTGGGTCTCCCCTGATGTCTCCTGTGTTGATCATGTCTCCTAAGAGTGAGTTTGCTGCCCTGTCAGCTTTTTGATTTATTATCATTAAATATCTATTTTTGTATTCCTGCCTCCTGTGTCTTGTCTGCACCACTGGGTTCAAGCCTGCCTGTAAACCCTGACAAGTGAGACAGGTTTCTCTTGTAAATGAGTCCCCGTGGCTCAACGAGGCTAGCCTGTATAAATAAAGGTTGAATGAATGAATTACAAGGTATGGTAAGATTTGGTATGGTAAAGTATTATAACGTATGGTAGGGTATGGCATGGTATAACAAGGTATGGAATGGTTTAACATGGTATAGCATGGCATGATATGGTTTTGTGTGATAAGGTATGGTAAGGAATGGCATGGTGTCATGATATTGCAATGTAAGGTGTTGTTCATTCATTCAACCTTTATTTATACAGGCTAGCCTCGTTGAGTCACGGGGACTCATTTACAAGAGGGACCTGTCTCACTCACACCAAACAACCATCCATTCTCACACTCACACCTAGGGTCAATTTAGAGTCACCAATCAGCCTAACATGCATGTTTTTTGGTCTGTGGGAGGAAACCGGAGTACCCGGAGGAAACCCACGCATGCACGGGGAGAACATGCAAACTCCACCCAGAAAGGCCCCCGGACCGGGATTTGAACCGGCAACCTTCTCGCTGAGAGGCAGCAGCTCTACCAGTTGTGCCACCGTGCTGCCCGATGATATATTATATATTATATCATGGTATGATATAATATGGCAAGCTAAATGCATGGCAAAGCAAATTATATTTTCAATTTATTTTAGCCCAACTGACAGAAATTACAGCTTTTATGATCACCTGATGTAAACTAAATATAGTTCATAAAACTGATAATTAATCTAGGACAGTTTGTGAAAAACTAAAACTATGATAGATCGAATTTGATCATTGATTAATGTCACAAACTCATTCAAGCAAAAGTAGCTAAATTCACCATACCAGTACGCTCGTCCATGTTGTGTCCTTCCTCCTCGTATTCATGTCCTTCCTGTTTCTGTCCGTCAGGACTCTCAGACTGGAGTTGCTGCTCAGAAGAAAATGTCTCAGATTCTGGTTCCACCTTCATCACTTGGATCTGAATGTTTGATACATTCAGTACAGAAGAGTCTTTGATCGGAGTCGAGGAGGAATCAACTGAAGCAGGAAGCAGAGACTCTTTTTCTTCTTCTCTCTCGTCATCAGCTTTCACAGTTTTCCCTCTGGTGGACTTTCTCACTGAAGAAGAAAATACAATTTGTGAGATTCATAGTTTCAAGGGCTGACAAGAACTTTAATAAAATGCTACAAGAAAATTACTTCTGGTCACCTTGGTGTGATTTGTGAAGGAATGCATTAGGACTTGGAAGTCAAACTGCACTGTTGCACCTTTGTGCCACCAAGTTTAGTAGTAACAGAGGCGTAACAGTCAATATGTTATCAACCTAATCTTGATTCTGGCTCCGTTTCCAGCTTCCGTCTCATCTCTAAACTGCCTTTTCTCAGTTAATTACTTGAAAAAGTTGTAGAAACCCACCTCAGACCCTGGTCCTGTCAGTTACAGATATCTGATCCCTTTCAGTCTGGCTTTCTAAAACATTGAAACTGTTTTAGTAAAAGTCCACAACGATCTAATAATGGTTGCTGATGAAGGAAACTGCCCTGTGTTGGTCTTATTAGATCTTAGTGCCGCCTTTGATATTTATTGTCGACAACGCAAGGTTTTGGCTGGTTTTTCTGGCTCAGCTTTGGACTGGACCACTTCATACTTATCTCACAGGACATTCTGTGTCAAGATGGACAGATTATCCTCTGACTATGCCCCCTTAACTTGCGGGGTGCCACAAGGATGAGTTCTGGGTCCACTTTTGTTTTCCTTTTATATCACCCCACTTGCCGGCATTAAGTCATTTTCTGATATTTCTTATCACATTTACGCTGATGACATTTAACTGTATTTTTCTTTCACCTGCTGAACAGGTTAGCCATCCTGGTTCAATGTTTATCCCGTATCAATGACTGGCTCGCCAGTAACTTTTCGGTTTTAAACACCAGTAAGACTGCAATTTAACAGGCAATGCAAGTAAACCTTAATGTTTTTGGTGCAAGATATTCAAGTGATATATATATATATGTACGTATATAGACATTTATGGTGGTGGCTATCTTGAATTTTGTCATAGACACCCAAGTTTTCAAAAGGAACCTTTCTTATGCCTAGATGTAGCCATACACAAAAATAGGAATCAACACATTATGTATTCTTCAAGTTAT
>JBBPBX010001635.1:0-24794 GCA_038048925.1 Garcialebias charrua | reverse complement strand
ATATATATATATATACATAGTATACAGTATATATATAGTATATAGTATATACAGTATATATATATAGTATATAGTATATACAGTATATATATATAGTATATAGTATATACAGTATATTTACAACATGTAAGGAGGGAGAGGGGGCATTTCCAATTCCCCCATTTCCACTCGGCAATGAGGGACATGGTTTGAGGCAGCTTAAGGACAGACTTGTTATTACAGCCATTTTATGGAAAACATGAAGATAAATGTCCTCGTTACCAGGAGCCTTTCTGGCTTTCTTCCGCGGTCGGCCTCTTCTTCTGGTTGTTGTTGATTTGCTTTCCTCCTCTTCAGTCTTTCCAAACTCTTCAGGCGACACGGAGGTCAAACTCTTCTCTAAAACAAAAAATAAAGTTCTATCAAAACCATCCACTTCCTCTAGAAATGATTGAAGGCAATAAAATTAAACTATTTCAGAGTATAGTTCATAAAACCACCCACCAGTTCTGATGTCAAGCTTGCATTTAGCAGATGGTGTTTTCTCAGCAGATGGTGTTTTCTCAGCTTCCTCCTGATCCAGTTTATCTTCAGTCTCCATTTTGGAAGCTCTTTTGGTCAGCAGCCCATCTTTGACTTGATCATTCAGAGAATCAGCTATTTGTTGCCTACTCTTCTTTTCGAGTGACCTTGCTCTCTTCTTGGTCTGTCTGACGTCATCCTTATAGACAGTTGACTTTGTCTCACTGTTCGATTCCTCTGCATGAGGCTCTTCATCCATGGTGCCATCTTCAACCGAGTCAAGAATCTGCCAAAGGTCATCTTCATCAGCCGTCATACTGGACAAGTCCTCGCTCTGTGAGACTGTAGTTTGTTTTTTAATGGTTTTACCGTCTTCTGTTGGTTCTTCTACCATTGGCATTTGTGTTGATGTTTGATCCTCGTCAACATCTTCTTCCTCAACATCATCTAGTATCACATAAGTACCTTCCTCCTCCCCTGGGTAAGTAACCAGAGCTTCATATGTCTCTGTGTGTGAGCGTTCCTGGAGAAGAACATCAGTTAGTGAAGTTTTATCTTCTTCTTGCAGTTTTTTTTCTCCTTTTACATGTGAATCTCTGCTGGGTGTGGGCTTCCTTCTTGTTGAGGTTTCTCTTTTCTTGGATATTTTATCTTCAGTGTCTGTTTTAGCATTTCCTCTTCTTGCTCTGGTGGATCTTGGGATGGATGGTTCTTTGGTGGCAAGTTTCTCCTTTAATGAGTCCGAAAGCTCAGCTGAAGGTTGTTTTTCTGCATTAAGTTGTTCAGGTGCAGTCTGACTCAATATTTGTTCATCATCTTTGACTTTTCCGTTAGCCTGTTCTCTACCAGAACGGTCTGTTACTGAAGCTTCTGGAACAGTTTTATCTTCAACTGAGTCCACCATGTTCAAGTCCACCTTCTCAATATCCCCATCAATATTTTCCTTGGTTTCCGTCCTGCATTCTATTTTAGATGGATCCATTGAACTTTCACTCTTTGGTTTTTGTGATGATGGTTGAGCCTCGTCAACATCTTCTTCCTCAACAGCGTCTAGTATCACGTAAGTACCTACCTCCTCCCCTAGGTCAGTAACCACAGCTTTGCACGTCTCTGATGGTGAGCTTTCTTGTGGAGGAACTTCTGTTTGTGGAGTTTTCTCTCCGTCCTCCTTTGAATATTTGGCTGGTGTGGGCTTCCTTTCTGTGGGGGTGTCATCTTCCTTTGGCTCCACACCTTCAACATCAATTATAATTATTTCACTTCCTGCTCCGGTGGACCTGGCAACCATTGGTTTGTTGGTGGCAGGGCCATCCTTCGGAGAGTCTGAAATTATGATTGTAGTTTCTTCTTCTGCACCAAGTTGTTTAGGTTCAGTCTGATTACTTATCTTTTTGTCCTCTTTGACTCCCGTGTTATCCGGTTGTCTATAAGAAGCTTCTGTCGGTGCAGCTTCTTGAACAGATTCATCTTCAACAGAGACCACTACGTTTACATTATTCTTTTCAGTCTTTTTCTCTCTCTCTGTCTCACTTTTCTTTCCGGGTGAATCCGTCTCTGATGGCACTTCCATTTTTGACTCATCAGTTTTTGTAGCACTGACGTCTTTTGGCACCTTGAGGTCGGATTTTGCCACCCCACTCGCCAAGGGTGTATCGTCTTCTTTGGGAGACTTGTGAGTATCTGGTAACTTTTCAGAAACTGCAGCCAAAGAACATGTATCTGGATTTGAGATCTCATTTTTTAGTTTCTCACTGTTCTTCAGAGTTTTATTTACTGGTTCTGCTTTGGTGAATCCAGAGACTGTGTATCTTGAAGGGAATTCTGATACCATGGGAGCAAGTTTGCATTTCTCCAACCTTTCATTTAGAAACTGGTTCTTTGTGGTTCTTAAGTACGTTAGAAGATCAATCCTAAGACTACCAGTGTTCCATAGACGCTCTTGTGCACTCTTTAAACTGAAGTGGAAAGAACAAACTGTGTTACCACAGAAAATTTTAATTTTATTACAAAATTGCTAAAGATTTTTATCTCACTGGGCTGCAACTGTTGGGAGATAAATTGGTGATACGAAATGAGAGAAAATTACAAAAATAGACGTTTTCATAAGTCCTACCAGGAGATTTTACATAAAACCGATTCTCGGAGGCGGAGCAAGGACAAGAGTAACACATAAAGCATATTACCGGTACATGATTGTCTACAAACTATTATACAGAAATCTATAGCAAAGGTCCCAACAAGCAAAGGCTTTGTATACATGTTGACCTTGTTTTGTGACATTGTCAGGGGAATTTAGGTAAAGGTGGGTGTTATGGGTGTAAACTTGGACTCCCTCCAGCCTTATCTCAAGCACTCTGTGAAAAATCTCGGGATGGTTTTTGACTCGGACTTTATGTTCGATAAACAAATCCGTTCCATACTGCAGAAAAGCTTCTTCCAACTGCGGCAGGTAGCTAAGCTTAAGCCGGTGTTGTCCAAACCTGACCTTGAGACACTGGTCCATGGGTTCATCACAACCCGCCTGGATTATTGCAACGCACTGTATGCTGGAATCAGCCAGGCCTCCTTCTCACGTCTCCAGCTCGTCCAAAATGCAGCAGCTCGGCTTATAACGGGTACACGTAGGTCTGAGCACATTACACCAGTTCTCTCCTCCCTTCACTGGCTCCCCGTGCGAACTAGAGTCGACTTTAAAATTCTGCTGTTGACCTATGAATGCCTAAATGGCCTCGCTCTCCTCTATCGCTCCGAGCTTTTGGAACCATATGTTCCCTCGCGGGTCCTGAGATCATCCGATCAGATGCTTTTGGCGGTTCCAAAAACACGACTGAAGCTCCGAGGAGATCGGGCATTTTCAGTCATCGGCCCCAAACTTTGGAACAACCTGCCCCCCCAACATTAGGCATTAGGCCACCTCCCTTCATCTGTTCAAATCCCTGCTAAAAACCCATCTGTTCTCTCTGGCGTTTCATACTGTGTGAGCTGTCTTAGTACCATATATTTTGACCTGTGTTTTTTTTTTTCATTTTAATGCTGTTCTTATACATTTTTATTATATTTTTACTGTTGTTAATTTCATAGTTTTACCATTAGTGTGTGTTACTGTTTCCATAATTTTTAAATCTCTTTTATGTTGTTTGTAAAGCACCTTGATAACAGTTTATCTGTTTTAACTGTGCTCTTGAAATAAAGATGGCTTGACTTGACTTATCAGTAACTAATGTTAAATTAATGTGTGTGTTAAGAGAGTTGTTTTGACTTCTCAGAGAGGAGCCTGCAGGCACACGGAGGCACCTGATAACTCCAAGGCCTTCTCTCTGTAAGATGGAAAGCCAAGGTCTTGACAGCGTATTGTTTTTATACTACTAGTGCTTAGTGTATTTTAGTTAACATTTTTCTTAGTTCATATTTTAGATCTTATTACTGTTTTTCTTCTACATTTCATTATTGAAACTTTTGTTGGCTGTAACTGGAACCCTGTGTACACAACTTCATTCCACTTCATGTACCACATGTGGTGCGTATGACAAATAAAGAACCTTGAATCCTTGACTCCCCCGTTCAGCCTTGAAGCAAGCCAACTTATCATATTTCTCCTGGGATATGTGTAAACTAAGGAAGGCTCTGCTCTATGCGCAAGCACCCCACCTCCCCCAAGAACTTCTGTGAATGCTTATCAGAGCTGTACCGGCTGACACCAACATCTTATCAGGACTATGGTACCATCTGGAAGTGCTCCATGGACAAATCTCACCGTCTTGTCGTCAAATGTGTACAAATATGTAACAAATATGCAGTGGTGGGCGCCAGACCGCTAGGGAGCGCTAAAGCGCTATTCCGCTTACAGTGGACCTAAACTTTTTGTCAGCGTTTTTGTGAATTGACTAACTTTTATAATTCATAAGCGGATTTGTGCTATTTTTATTTAAAATGCAGTACCGCTAATAACTAATTATCTATCAGTAAAAACCAATAAACTTATTTACAAGCTCTTATGCTGCTTGTTTTTTACCTTTTTCCCCACCGTAAGAGCAGAGAGGAGGAAGGGTTGGAGGGGGGAGGGAGGGTTGGAGGGGGGAGGGGGGCAGAGCTGAGAACAGACTCGGCTCTACCATGTAGGTAAATGCCTGGGGGTCCCATTTCAGCAGTGGCCCCGGCCCCGCCTCGCCCCGTGCAGTCACCTACATCACTAACATTGCTCATGCTTGTTAATGTACATTTAACATAAAAATAATTATAGTTACGATGAAAACGATCATTAAATATACGCAATAAAAAAACGGTCGATTTCTTTATCCCCCTACTAAAAATGGACTATTCCATCTTCCGGGTCATAGTTGAACTCAGGGGCTAATTCTGTAGCTGGCTGCGCTCGGTGTCTTCATAAATCCTTAAAGAACCCCGCTGTTTCAAGCCAAATTAACGTGGCCGGATGATTTTAAGGTGTGTTTTGTGTCGACCATTCGACGGTGAGTCGTTATTTTTATGTATTTTAGTTACTTTTCATTAAATCTGTTGACTACCTATAGACGCTAACTGTGTCTGCCGGTTGGTTGTGCTGGGTTACTAATGGAAATCCTTAGAGAACCCAGCTGTTTCAAGCCAAATTAACGTGGCCGGAGTATTTTATTGTGCGTTTTGTGTCGACCATTCGACGGCGAGTCGTTAGTTTTATGTATTTGGGTTACTTTCATGTATAAATGCGGTGGCGACACACCCGTGTATTTGAGATTTAAACGTGGTTTTAGGGATTAAAAGATCATTCTATTTTTTGTTAATTTCGTGGCCGAATAGAATATATGTACGTAAAGTATTAAATAAATCCTTTGATTTTTGTAATTTCATCCTTTTAGGATCATTTTTGTTACTTTTCAGTTGGCAGTGTAGTGCAAATATTGATAACGCTGCCGGCTATATATAAATATATATATATATATATGGTAAATGGTAAATGGAGCTTATTTATATAGCGCTTTCCAGCCCCCTGTGAGGAGCCCCAAAGCGCTTTACAATACCAGCCATCCACCCATTCATTCAGACATTCATACACCGGTAGTGGTAGCCTGCCTTGCAAGGCGCCATCCAGACCTACCGGGAGCAACTCGGGGTTAAGTGTCTTGCCCAGGGACACAACGACACATGGTGGGCGGATGCGGGATTCGAACCTCCAACCTTAGCAGCACGAACATGAACACATTGTGTTGTTTACTAGATAACTCTTCAAACAACCCCTCTAATCTCAACCGCCACACCCAAATGACCTCAGAAAACATAAAAATAGTTATAATTTTAGCTTTAGTAATACAAATACTGAGACAAAATTAGACTTGATAGTAGCTGAGAGTTGAGTACAACACTTACTCCACATGCTACTCATTCTGGAACTAACCATGCAAATTACTCACAATATTAAACAAAATTAATGATATTTCATTAAAATGCAATAATTGGTCACTATTTTTACTTGTAGGTTAAAAACACTAACCATGAATAATGATGTTGTCTAAACTTAACTACCGTTTTTTCTGGCGTATAAGTCACTCCGGAGTAGAAGTCCCATCAGNAACATTGCTCATGCTTGTTAATGTACATTTAACATAAAAATAATTATAGTTACGATGAAAACGATCATTAAATATACGCAATAAAAAAACGGTCGATTTCTTTATCCCCCTACTAAAAATGGACTATTCCATCTTCCGGGTCATAGTTGAACTCAGGGGCTAATTCTGTAGCTGGCTGCGCTCGGTGTCTTCATAAATCCTTAAAGAACCCCGCTGTTTCAAGCCAAATTAACGTGGCCGGATGATTTTAAGGTGTGTTTTGTGTCGACCATTCGACGGTGAGTCGTTATTTTTATGTATTTTAGTTACTTTTCATTAAATCTGTTGACTACCTATAGACGCTAACTGTGTCTGCCGGTTGGTTGTGCTGGGTTACTAATGGAAATCCTTAGAGAACCCAGCTGTTTCAAGCCAAATTAACGTGGCCGGAGTATTTTATTGTGCGTTTTGTGTCGACCATTCGACGGCGAGTCGTTAGTTTTATGTATTTGGGTTACTTTCATGTATAAATGCGGTGGCGACACACCCGTGTATTTGAGATTTAAACGTGGTTTTAGGGATTAAAAGATCATTCTATTTTTTGTTAATTTCGTGGCCGAATAGAATATATGTACGTAAAGTATTAAATAAATCCTTTGATTTTTGTAATTTCATCCTTTTAGGATCATTTTTGTTACTTTTCAGTTGGCAGTGTAGTGCAAATATTGATAACGCTGCCGGCTATATATAATATATATATATATAATGGTAAATGGTAAATGGAGCTTATTTATATAGCGCTTTCCAGCCCCCTGTGAGGAGCCCCAAAGCGCTTTACAATACCAGCCATCCACCCATTCATTCAGACATTCATACACCGGTAGTGGTAGCCTGCCTTGCAAGGCGCCATCCAGACCTACCGGGAGCAACTCGGGGTTAAGTGTCTTGCCCAGGGACACAACGACACATGGTGGGCGGATGCGGGATTCGAACCTCCAACCTTCCGATCAGGGGTCGACTGCCATTACCACTACACCACGGCCGCCCATATATATATATATATATATATATATATATATATATATATATATATATATATATATATATATATATATATATATATATATATAATATAGAAATATATAAATAGCGGATTAGATTAGCTTCCCCTAATTTTCATAAGACATTTGTGCTTTTGAAATTGTGGACCTAAAAAAATTAATAAGCGTTTTAGAAATTGTGGAACTAATTTTTTAATTAGCGGTGCCCAGCTTTGCAAATATGCGATGTGTTATAAATGTGCTTAATGGTAGAGTTGTTGATGTCTTCCGAGATCTTTGTTGGATAAACTCCAAGGCCTCCTCCTCTCTGTAAGCTGGAACGCCGAGGTCATCTTGACCTCGGCTCTGTCTAATAAGTGTGTATTAAAGCTCTTCCTGCCTTTCTGTTCGGCGAAGATTCTCGCTGACGAGGCTAAAAGCATGTAACTTTAACATCTGTTAAGCTTCCTCATGACCGTCTACCCTCGCAAGTAAACTGTGTGAAAAAATCTTCTCGGGTGATGATGAAAGATGTACGTGACACTCAGTCTAGTGATGATGCATATGAGGATGAAGTTTGGGTAACTTCTCTTAAGAGGATCAGACATTTCTAGGCAGGATAAGTGAAACTTTGCCAACTTACAGAGGCTACACCAGAATACTGTACAACTCACCTTCAGCGGGTTTATAAAAACACATACCGGCAATGGTGGGCAACACTAATCAAAAAGTTAGTTCCACAATTTCTAAAACGCTTATTAATTTTTTTAGGTCCACAATTTCAAAAGCACAAATGCCTTATGAAAATTAGGGGAAGCTAATCTAATCCGCTATTTATATTCAACAATTTGTAGCCGGCAACGTTATGCAATATTTGCACCACACTGCCAACTACAGGTGTATAAACTGTTATACACCTTATCCTACCTCTAAACGGCAATTTGCTCGGGGTGTCATCTATTAAAATATACCTTTCACTCAGGGTCCAAAATTTTAAAAGTTGTTTAATGTGTGGATTGCTATTTCGGCTGCTCCTTTGTCTTTTTCTTTTGTTTTTTGGAGATTTTTCATTAAAGAAGAATCAATAAAGTAATTTTAAAACTGTTTATTGGAAAACTGAAGCGATGCATTCTGGGTACATGATGATGAAACCAGGCTGTTGTCAGGTTGGAGGGACGTGGCTGCTCCTCCTCCACCATATATTTCAGACCTGCACTTGCAAGCATTGCAGGCTCCACCTTCATTTTCTTAAAATTACTTGGCTGAAGAGTTTTTTTGTGAGATTTGGTGCAATTTTCAGAGGCATTTCTTTCTATAAATATTTTGAGCCCTGATTGAAAATGTTTGTGCACATTAAACTTGCAGAACTCAGTTTGTGTTGTGATTATTGGAATGTTGCTCCTGCTGACTTGACATGATGTAATTAATAAACAATAGTATTAAATGTACTTCATTAAAGCTTGTTTTACATTTTTCATAATTGTTTTGTAATTTATTTTTGCACAATTAACACTTATTTTGTCATCTGTTATGATTATAACTAGAAACAGTTTCATTTAAATTAACATTTTAATCAGTGAATTACCATTTTACAGTAGTCAGGCTACAAGAACAATTAAATCTGTTATCCAGGTACTTGGTGGCTAAAAAATACACAAATAGAGCAAAATTATATAATGTGCATTGTGCAGAAATGAAGACTTCATCCCAGTCTAAGGAAAGCTGGAGCAGATACTGCTGGCATGGAGGCAAGGTGGAGAATTCTCATGCACATAATAATAATAATGAATTCAATTTATAATGCACTTTTCATCAATAAAAATCTCAAAGTGCTTTATAATAAGTGTTACTTTTTTTTTACATGTGTAACATTATAAAACACTGTTGACATGGCTATATTGATCATTGTATTGCATAGACATTTTTTTCCATTTCTTCTAACAAATGTGTTTACAGTCTTGTTTCACTGTAATGATAAAAGCATCTGCCACGTCTAAAAATGCTTTAATAAAACACAGTCAGTGAAATAATCAATAATCAGTTAAGTAATAAGTTTGTTACTGCTCAATAATTACTGAAAGACGCCGGACAAAGTAAGAAAAGTTGATTTTTGTGTTCTGTTGCGTCAGTCTCTGCTCAAACTGACTGGCAGCAACGAGCTGCTGCTTGTAACTACAGCTGCGGGAACCACGTGACCGCCTGTCGGCGAGTACAAAGCGTGTCGCAAACTCTGTCTTCACCAGCATAGTGCAATAGACCGTAGAACCGGGGACCGTAGACAGCCAATTAGCTTCAAGGAAGCTGATCCCCGCTGATTGGCTGTCTACGGAGTCCCCGGTTCTACGGTCGATTGCACCAGCGTAGACTCAACCTGAAGCTCCCGGGAGGGGGCGGGACAGGACTGTCATGGCTGCCCCCGTGAGCTTTTGGAAAAAGAGGTGGATAGAGCTCCAGCGTTTAAACTTCTTCTTTCTTTTTTAAAAGGAGCTCCTATTTTAAAGTAAAATAAATCAATACATACAAAATTTTAGTCTCTGGATTACAAACGCTAACTGTTTTTGCTGGGATAGGAGTTGTAACCATTGTCTTCCTGGTATGTAAGCAGACACAAAGCATTGTGGGATCAGAACCGTGACTGAAATCAACTGGCAGGAAGGCTATATCCTCTCATTACTTCTGGTTGTATGCGAGGGGCGCTGTTGGATAGATCATCCATGTTGTGAAACATTTACAGCTAAACCCTCAGTTGTTCAAGAAAATGAAGTCTTTCAAATATATTGCTATTAGCGGTGCTGAATTTTAATCTTAGAAAGCACAAATCCGCTCATGAATTATGAAAATTAGTCAAACCGACTGTTACGCTGACAAAAACGTTAGGTCCGCTGTAAGCGGATTAGAGCATTAGCGCTACCTAGCGGTCATATGCCCACCTTTGCATACCGGTAATTTTCAACAGAGATTATCAATCATCACACTCTTAACAGGAATCCCATTTCAAAATGTCCTACTTTTTGCTGCAGGCTTGTAATCAGGTGGTCCCCGACTTACGAGCGAGTTCCGTACTTATGAGTTGCTCGTAAACCGAAAATTCGTACATCGGAACGGCCCGCAGTGGCTATCTCGTAAAACCGGAACTTTGCTCGCAAATAGAAAAAAGACGCTAGCGCTGCAGCGCACACCCGTTTATCAACATGAGACTGAACAAGCGTACATGCTGATCCTTAAACATGCACAACACTTTATTTACAAGCAGTTAGCTAGCACATTACACCACACATTCATCTATAAACACATACCTATACAGTTTTTTCGGTACAACAGTGCTTTTCTCTGCCTTTTGTTTTCACACGACAGACACGTCGTCTCTCGCCCCCCCCTCCGCGCGCTCTATGTGCAGTCAAAGTGCAGTGCAACTGTCTAGTCCAGACAGAAAGGACTGTTAGTATCCTAACTTCATACAGAAAAAGTTTTAATAACTTACCGAAAGCCGTCTGCTTGCGCCGCCATCAGCTGCATCTGTTAGCATTAGCTCCCCCGAATCCGCAGCTCCGGGCAGTCCGGTTTATCTGCATCTCCAAAAATGCTGTCGGCTTTGTTATTCCAAGTTAGCTCGTTGTCCCCCGATGTCTTCGGCTTCCAGTCCGACATCGAGGCGAGCTCCAGGGACCTCTGATCGCACAAAGCCGGCTGTCGAAGCAACAGCTCTGGTGGGGTCCGGTTTAGCATGTTAGCTTAGCTCATACCATGAGCTGCTGGTCTCGCGCGGTGCTGTAGGAGCGCTTGGCGAAGCGATCGCGGCTGCTGCTCCAGTCCTGAGACATTCACAGAGTTCAGGGAGTGTTTCCAGTTAATTTATCCGTATGAGGCATGCTCTTATGGGAGAAACAGTCCTCCAAAAGCCGACTGCCGAGTGCCGACCGAGACCGGAAGTAATGAATGTAAAATGGCGGCTCCGCCATTTTACATTCATTAGTTCCAGTTTCAGCAGTACCGGAATACCAGTTCATTCATTAGTTCCAGTCTCGGCAGTGTTCAAAAAAGCACGAAATTATTTAAAAAAATGATAATAATGATACTTTACGTATATATAAAGCCATTTAAAACATTCACAGCTGCAACACATGAAATTAAGAACATTTAAACCCAAAAAAAAAAAAAAAAATTTTTTTTTTTTTTTAATTTCATATTTTTATTAATTATGATAATCTCGTAAAGTCGAACGCTCGTAGGTCAGGGCGCTCGTAAGTCGGGGACCACCTGTAATCGCTTTAAGCATCTTAACCTGAAAAAAAACAAACAAAGGAAAATACTCACGACTCGATGCGGCCAACCTCAGACCTGTACCGAGATGAAAAGTTTGTTGTGAGAAAAACTGACTATTGTTGATGTTTCTGAGTGATCGTCTGAAATAAAGACAAATGTACCATCTGTTGTTCTGAGTGTAGTAGTCCACAGTAGAGAGCTCCTGCACCACCTTGTTAACATCAGTGGCACTGTTCATCTCGACCAAGATCTGACGCAGGAAGAAAAAAACAACAACAATCTGATGAAAATTAGGATGCTCTCTTCTTTTATTTAAAATCACAAGAAGCCTGAGTCCTAAAATGACTGCTTCATATGCAGGTGCTTATCAAGGACTCAAACTGTTAACATAGAAACACAGCAATAATTTATAAAATAAATAAAACAAATTCAGGCAAAAATAATAATAATTTCCTTAAAGCTGCAGTATGTAGCTTTTTTTATGAACATATTTCTTCACTCTGTCACTACCTCCTGACAGACTGATGTTAGCCAGGTAATCTCTGAAAAAAATTTAAAAAAAATATTGTCCCCTTGCTTCTCCAGGTGGTAAATAAGCATTTCTAAAAAGAAAAGGTGACCCGCCATTTTCCAGCCAATAAAAACAGAGTTTGTAACCAGCCAATAAAAACAGAGCTTGAATTTGAATCAGCCAATAAAAACAGAGCTTGAATTTGAAATTCAACAGACCACAAGGGGGCAGAGCCACATATGGCTCTGAGGGGGAGGGATCAGAATGCTTTGCCTGTTGAAAATATTTCTAACTGCTGCAGTTCTACAGAAACTGCATACTGAACCTTTAATGTATTGGTTGTGTGTTAATAATGATATGTACTAGTACGTCAAATTTTCGCTAAATTCAGTGTACCGTAAAAACTGGTGTATAATACGCTGTATTTTTGCTCATTTGAATGTCCTGCATATTAAACACAGAAGAGTATTATTTACGGATTTTTTCCCATATTTTTAGACCCATTTTTCGCTCTGATTCTTCGTTTTTCATTTTGGGCAAAAATGGTGCAGTACCAGTTTCGGCCGCTATGGGCGCTATGGGTAGCAGCAGAGGACTCAGAGAGCAAAGAGGAAGAGGGGCCACTTCCAGAAGTTTCCAGCTCATGTGTCCGAAAAAAGCCTCCTTTGGTCGGACTGACTGTCGCTGCCCGCTCCCTGCTGTGGATGTACCGGTAGCTGCAATTAGCTGTGAGGTTCGCTGTTTTTGTTTGCAAGATGGTAAATGGTAAATGGAGCTTATTTATATAGTGCTTTCCAGCCCCCTTTAAGGAGCCCCAAAGCGCTTTACAATACCAGCCATCCACCCATTCATTCAGACATTCATACACCGGTAGTGGTAGCCTGCCTTGCAAGGCGCCATCCAGACCTACCGGGAGCAACTCGGGGTTAAGTGTCTTGCCCAGGGACACAACGACGCATGGTGGGCGGACGCGGGATTCGAACCTCCAACCTTCCGATCAGGGGTCGACTGCCATTGCCACTACACCACGGCCGCCCAAGATACCACTCATAAACCAAGGCGCTTGTGGACTTACTTTATTGAACAAGTAACAACTGCTGTGGACCAAAAACAGTATTGTGTGAGTGTGTTTGTTGACTTAAAAAAGGCTTTTGATACGGTCGATCATAACATTCTTTTTGAGAAATTGTATAAATATGGTATCAGAGGATTGACTCTGAAGTGGGTGTGCAGTTACTTAAATAACAGGAAACAATTTGTGCAGATAAATGATATAAGATCAGATTACAGCAAAATTACATGTGGAGTTCCTCAAGGATCTGTAATTGGTCCAAAGTTGTTCATCCTGTATGTAAATGATTTGGTTAAGGCGTCTAGTCTCCTTAAATGTGTTCTTTTTGCAGACAACACAACTTTTTTTTGTTCTGGTACGAATATTGAACAGTTATTGAAATTAATGATGATTGAGTTTAATAAAATTCTAAATTGGTTTAGACTCAGCAAAGTATCGTTAAACTTAGATAAGACTATAATTATATGATATTTAGCAATAAAAATAAAAATATTGATGTTTCATTCAAGATTGACAATTCAGAAATCTGTAGAGTATATGAGGCAAAGTTTTTGGGTGTCATCATTGATGATAAATTATAATGGAAGCAACACATAAATTCAGTTAAAACGAAAATATCGAAATCTGTTGCAATTTTTTATAGAGTCAGGTATCTACTGAATGATAAAGCTTTGTGTTTGTTGTACAATACAATTGTTGTGCCACATTTAATTTACTGTATTAATGTTTGGGGAAAAGCATGTTTATGTTTATTAAATTTGTTCATTTTTTTACAAAAGAAACAATACAAGACAATCTCATAAATGATAGTGTACAAAATGTAAAAAAATGAAAGGTAGCAGAAAGAAGAATAAATCTTATTATATCTGCCCCTTACTTCCAACAATCAGATTAAACAACAATAATCAACCATGTAAACAATAATAATCTTCAACCAACTTTTTCCAACAATCAGATTAAACAATAATAATCTTCAACCAACAGTACAAAATGACTAACTCTTTCTAATTTTCTAACTAATACAATACACATTACGCTATTTCATATATATTTTTTAACACATTTGTTTTGATCATTTTTTAAATGTAAACATTGACTTGGCATTTTTAACTACATTCTCCAAGCCATTCCATAATCTAATTCCCTGGATTGAGGTAGAACGTCCCTTCAAACTGGTTCTGAATTGTGGTTTTACAAACAACTCTGTCCCCTTAAGATTATAACAACTTTGTCTTTTAACAAAGTGCATTTGGATATTTAAAGGTAATGCATTATTTTGAGCTCTATACATAACTGATAAAATATTATAGTCTACCAAATCATGGAACTTTAATAACTTTAGTTGATAAAATAATGTACTTGATGGATGCAGTGTTAATTTTGACAGCTATTTTTAATTTAGTTTTAGTCTTAGTCATGTGACTAAAACATCATTTAGTTTTAGTCATTACTTAGTCATCAGAATTTTTTTGTTTTAGTCTAATTTTAGTTGACAAATCAATGAAAACATTTAGTCGACTAAATCTACAGTCAATTAAGTCGACTAAGTTATACATAGTAAAAACTTTTCATCAATTCTCTGTAGTTACTAAAACAAAACAATGTTTTAACCATAATATTAATATTAATATGCAATACATACAACAACAAATAAAACTTTTTTCAAACATTATTTGTCTAACCTTGCTTTTAACAGTAAAACTACAAGCAGTACTTGAATCCAGTGTTAATTTTGACAGCTATTTTTAATTTAGTTTTAGTCTTAGTCATGTGACTAAAA
This sequence comes from Garcialebias charrua, assembly GCA_038048925.1. Taxonomy (NCBI): domain Eukaryota; kingdom Metazoa; phylum Chordata; class Actinopteri; order Cyprinodontiformes; family Rivulidae; genus Garcialebias; species Garcialebias charrua. The sequence goes on along the minus strand of JBBPBX010001635.1, from coordinate 10,084 downwards.
CATCATTTAGTTTTAGTCATTACTTAGTCATCAGAATTTTTTTTGTTTTAGTCTAATTTTAGTTGACAAATCAATGAAAACATTTAGTCGACGAAAATAATTAGTCGACAAAATTAACACTGGATGGATGACGGTAATGCTTTCTAGTGATAATTCTTACAGCTCTTTTCTGTAATACAAAAATAGGTTTTGTGATTGTTTTACACGCATTCCCCCAAACATCAATACAATAGATTAAGTGTGGAACAATGATTGTGTTATACAACAAATACAGAGCTTTATCATTCAATAGGTCTCTGACTTTGTACAGTACTGCTATCGATTTAGCTATTTTTATTCTTACAGAATTTATGTGTTGTTTCCATGTCAGTTTGTCATCAATGATAACACCCAAAAACTTCACCTCATTCACTCTACAAATCTCAACATCCTCAATTTTGAGTGGAACATCAACAGTTTTCTTTTTATTACCGAATATCATGTAATTAGTTTTTTCTAGATTTAATGATAATTTATTTATTTTAAACCAAGTTTGTATCTTGACAAATTCTGTCTTTATCAATTCAACATTTGTTCTATATCTTCACCTAAACAGAAAAAAGTGGTATCATCAGCAAAAAGTACACATTTAAGGAGTCCTGACACATTTACCAAGTCATTCACATATAAAATAAAAAGCTTTGGTCCAAGTACAGAGCCTTGGGGAACTCCACATGTGATATTACAGAGGTCAGATCTTACATCATTTATTTGTACAAATTGTTTCCTATCTTTTAAGTAGCTAGATACCCACTGTAATGCTGGTCCTCTAATACCATATTTGTTCAGCTTTTCTAGGAGAATGGTGTGATCAATAGTATCGAATGCTTTTTTTAAATCAACAAAAATACTGATACAATATTGTTTTTGATCGACAGCAGTAGTTATTTGTTCCATTAATTCCATGAGAGCCATTGATGTAGAGTTTTTTGATCTAAACCCATACTGACTGTTGCTTAGAATATTTTGTTTATCTATAAATTGGTCTAGTCTGTTTACAAATAGTTTTTCAAGAATTTTTGAAAACTGTGGTAACAAGGATATAGGTCTATAATTGTTGAATACACATTTATCACCATTTTTAAAAAGAGGAACGACCTTAGCTACTTTCATATTATCTGGAAATATTCCTGTTGAAAATGATAAGTTACATATGTATGTGAACGGCTCAATAACATGGCTCATTATGTCCTTCACAAACATCATATCCATGTCCACCCAGTCTTTCGATCTCTTGTCTGTAAGATGTTTTACTACATTCATTATTTCCTCTTTGTTAGTTCCATTTAGAAAAATACTATTTGCACAACCTGTAATTGAGTGGATCACATTTTTATCTACTTTTGGTATCTTAGCTGCAAGGCTTGATCCAACATTCACAAAATATTGATTAAATCCATTTACAATTTCATTTTCATCATGAATTTCATCGTTGTCTTTTACAAAATATTTTGAAATACCAGTTTTTGCTTTATGATTCTTCAGGACACTATTCATTACTCGCCATGTTGCTTTCATATCACCATTACTTTTATCTAATAATTTACTATAATATTCTTTCTTATGTTTCCTTATAATCCCTACTAATTTATTTTTATACTTTTTATATTTTTCTTCAGCGCTCTGACTTCGCAATTTCAAGAAACATGAATACAAATAATTCTTTTTTTTACAAGCATTTCTCAACCCTTTTGTCATCCATGGTTGATCAATCGTATTTCTCTTTGTGTAATTTGTTTGCACACAATTCTTTTCATACAGAGCTTCCAGGATATTCATAAACTCATCATATGCTCTGTTCGCATCATCAACATACACATCATTCCAGTCTTGTTTATCTAGATCCTCTTTCAATTTTTCCAAAACTTTTTTTGACGTGTTTATGATCTTTTTCTTCATTGTGACTGCTTTTGTGATGCTTTGATCATTTTTATAGATTGTGAAAACTGGTAAATGATCACTTAAGTCGGTCGTTAAGATACCACCTATCACGTCCCCATTTGTTATATTTGTGAAAATATTATCAATTATTGTGGCACTATGAGTTGTAATTCTTGTTGGCTTTGATATCAATGGATACATATTTAAACTGTACATTGAGTTTATAAATGTGCTTATGTTATTTGAATCTGTTTTATTTCCCATATCAATGTTAAAGTCTCCACACAAAAAAACATTTTTATTAAAACTCTTCTCCATTAGCTCCAAGATTTTATCCGTGAATATCTCTATATTTGCTCCTGGTGATCTATATACACAACTTATTATTATGCTTTTATCGTTTTTGTTTATTATTTCTATTGTTATCATTTCCATAATATTATCAACTATTATTGACATTTCACTATTTAATTTGCATTTTATTTCATTATTGACAAACAGAGCGACTCCACCACCTCTTTTATTATTTCTATTCATATGATATGATATGAATAGAATATCATATCATATTTCATATGATATGATTTACCAAGATGGCCGCGCTGGAGGCAGCAGCAGCTTCACGGGCTCCCAGCTCATTCTTAGTTTTTAGTAATTTTGATAACGACTCTGTACCTGACATTGCACAAATTATGCGTGTGAAATATAGCCGCACCGAACTGATGAGAATTGGAGCGGATTTGCCACGGATATAGCTGAAATCGGCGGAGAAATAAAATCTACGCTCAGAAGAATGCAGCTGTTAAAGTCATCCACCTGGAAGCAACGGAGGGGGCGTTCCTGCGGGCAGAAAAGAAAGCGCTGCTCTCGGCTTCAGAAGAGAGGCTGCCGGGCGGGGGCTGTGGTGAGGCTGCGTGCAAACGCTAAAACCGGGAAACTCCCGCTGCCGTCACTTTTCCTGTCTAACGTCCGCTCGCTGGACAATAAAATGGATTTACTTCGTTTGAGGGCGAGTGAGTCAGAAGAGATGCTTCAGTGCTCTGTGTTCTGCCTGACAGAGACGTGGATTTTAAAGGAAACACCAGACTCTGTTTATCAGCTTGATGACAGACTTTTCTTCAGAGCGGACCGGAACAATGAGGTGACGGGAAAATCACGAGGAGGAGGGGTGTGTGTCTATGTAAATAAAAACTGGTGCAGAGACTGTGTGGTTGTAAGGAGCTCTTGCACCGTTGATGTTGAGCAAATAACAGTGAAATGCAGACCATTCTATCTCACACGTGACTTTACTGTGATTTTTATCACAGTTATTTACATCCCACCTGGAGCTGATGGAAATGTCGCATAGCAGGAGGTTCATGATCTTATCAGCTCACTGCAGAATGAAAACCCTGAAGCGTTATGCATAGCAGCCGGTGACTTCAACCATGTGAGCTTAAAAGACTGTCTCCCAAACCTCTATCAACATGTAACCATAGCAACACGGGAAGGAAAAACACTAGATCAGGTTTACACAAACGTCAGGGGGGGTTACAAGGCCATACCCAGGCCCAACCTAGGAGCTTCTGACCACACCTCTGTTTTCATGGTTCCAGCTCTCTCCCCCCCACTGAGACGCTCCAGACCAGTACAAAGGGAAGTTAAGTGCTGGCTCCAGGACAGTGGCCCCATGCTGAGAGATTGTTTTGAAAGAACAGACTGGAGTGTCTTCAGAGGAGATGCTGAAAACAGAGGATCAGTTGGCCTTGAGCAATATTCTTCATCAGTACTAGGGTACATCAGCACATGCTCAGAAAGTGTCTCCATCAAAAAATATGTTAAATGTTATCCAAACACAAAACCATGGTTAAATGCGGAAGTTCGCACCCTGCTGGCAGCCAGGAATACTGCCTTCAAGTCTGGAAACTCAGAGGAGCTGAGAAGGACTAGGAGCGAGCTGGTTGCTGGAATCAAGAGGGCCAAAGCCAAGTATGCACAGAGAATTGAGGGTCAGTTCACATCACAAGACCCACGGAGCATGTGGAGGGGATTAAAGTGCATAACAGACTATAAAGGAAGGAGTGAACAATGCCCCAGAGATCCATCTCTGCCAGATGCCCTCAACAGGTTTTATGCACGCTTTGAGGACCCAAACAGACCACCCAGCACCAGACTCACCTCACCACCGGATGAAGAGCGTCTCAGCGTTACCGCAGCAGAAGTGAGGAGTAGTCTCAAGAGAATCAACCCTCACAAAGCAACCGGTCCGGACAACATTCCCGGGAAAGTGTTAAAAGAATGTGCTGATCAGCTCTGCGATGTGCTGGCAGACATCTTTAACACCTCACTTGCCCTGGAAACAGTTCCCACCTGCCTGAAGACTGCCACCATCATCCCAGTCCCAAAAAGCTCCACAGTGACTGGCCTGAATGACTATCGGCCAGTGGCCCTCACCCCGATAGTCGCAAAATGCTTTGAGAAACTGGTCATGACTCACATCAAAACATCCATCAACATGAACGTGGACCCCCATCAGTATGCATACCGTGAGAACCGATCAACAGAGGACGCAATCTCCTCTGTGGTCCACACTGCTCTCACCCACCTGGATCAGAAGGACTCATACGTCCGTATGCTCTTTGTGGACTTCACGTCTGCCTTCAACACCATGATCCCCCAAACCCTGATGGACAAACTATTTACACTTGGACTAAGCCCCTCCATTTGTAACTGGGTCGCAGACTTCTTAACAAACAGACCTCAGTCCGTGAAGATCCACAACTTCTCCTCCTCCACCATAACCCTCAGCACTGGCTCTCCTCAAGGATGTGTGTTAAGCCCTCTTCTGTTCACTCTGCTCACACATGATTGTGCAGCCACCCATCCAGGCTGTCATATTGTAAAGTTTGCAGATGATACAGCTGTGGTGGGCTGCATCACGAACAATGATGAGTCCAGCTACAGGCAGGAGGTGGAACACCTGGAGAGCTGGTGCAAAGACAATAACCTTCACATAAATGTGAAGAAGACAAAGGAGATGATTGTGGACTTCAGAAGGAACAAACACACCCACACCCCACTGAACATAAGTGGATCTGCAGTGGAAGTGGTCTCCAGCTACAAGTACTTGGGTGTACACTTGAATGATAACCTCAGCTGGACCAACAACACCACCAGCCTGATCAAGAAAGGTCATCAGAGACTCTACTTCCTCAGACGACTGAGACGAGCTGGTCTGAGTAGCCCGGTCCTCACCTCCTTCTACAGGTGTGCAGTGGAGAGCATCCTGTGCTCCAGCATCAATGTGTGGCATGGAGGTTGCACAGCTGCGGAAAGAAAAGCTCTGCAGAGAGTGGTGAAGGCTGCACAGAGGTCTGTCGGAGTCAGTCTCCCCTCTATCACAGACATTTACACCTCCAGATGCAGGAAAAGAGCCACCTGCATCATGAAAGACCCCACTCACCCTGCACACACACTTTTTGCCCCACTCCCCTCAGGAAGGAGGTTGAGGAGCATTAAGTGTAGAACCACTAGACTGAGGAACAGCTTCTACCCTGAGGCTGTTAGACTCATGAATAAATAAATAATAAGAATAAACACTGCAAAATATCACATCATGCTGATGCTGATCTGTTTTCTTGTTGCTGTGTTCATATGTGACCATTTGCTCATATAGACTCATGTTCGTGCGGCTGTCTGTTTGTAATGATTTTGTTTTTCTATTACATTAGTGCTTAGTGTATTTCTAGTTGATGTTTTTCTTAGTTAATCCTAGATGTTATTACTGTTTTTCTCTTACATTTTGTTGTTGAATGTAACTGGGACCCTGTGTACATAATCTCATTTCATCACATGTACCACATGCGGTGCAAATGACAATAAAGATTCTCTGACTCTGATGATATAATTCATACCCCTCGATGTGAATATTACTTGTGTTATCATCATTGAGCCATGTCTCTGACAGCGCTATTATTGTAAAAGTTCTATTTAACTGTTTTAAGTAATCTGTTATTTTGGATATGTTTGCATTTATACTTCTGCTATTAAAGTGAATAATAGAGAGAACTCCATTTGATATATTGATGTCATTAAACTGCTCTTCACTATAATATTCGCTATCTTTTATTACAGGGAAAAAATTTGCATCAATCACATTTTCAACATTATATATTTTAGGTTCTGAGTCTTCGTATGTTGTCATGTTCTAATGTATTTGTTCATTTCACTGTAAATCAATTACAAAGCCCATTTTTATATTACAGAAGAGAGTTATAAGAATTATCAAGGGTAAACATTATTGTCATCCATCAAATATATTATTTTGTGAATTGAAGTTTTTGAAGTTCCCTGATTTAGTGGATTATAACATCTTGTCATTTATGTATAGAGCGCATCATAATGCATTGCCTTCTAATATCCAAAATAATTATGTGAAAAGATCCAGTAATTATAATCTTAAGGGGAAAGATGTTTTTCTTAAACCGCAATTCAGAACCAGTTTGAAGGGAAGATCTACCATAATTCAAGGTGTTAGACTGTGGAACGATTTAGAGTTATCTGTTAAGGAAGCTAAATCTATCTCAATATTTAAGAAACTGGTAAAAGTCCATATGCTAAAAAAAATATATGAATGTATTTCATGAAAAGTGTTAGATATTTGAAATATCGCTTGAGTTATTTACTTGTTTTGACAATTTTTTGAATATGTTTATTTGAATGGTTTATTGGATAACAAAGGAGCAGATATTATAAGATTTTTTTCTTCATCTGCTGCCTTTCATTTTATATATACTATGTTTTGTAGTTAAAGATATGTTATTTGTTATGTTATGTATTTTAATTTTGTTATGAAATGAAAAGACTTCTAAAAAAAAATAAAAATAAAAAAAAACACACCGCAGATTTTTAAATCCAGCTGATTTCACATTTGGTTAAGCTCAGGAGCCTGTCTGCTATAAAGTCAGGTAAGAAATATTTTTAAGCGTTTATTTAGCTAAATGTAAAGAAATAAATCGGCAAACTATTTTTTAAAATCCAGCTCAGACCAGCTGATTTCACATTTAGTTAAGCTCAGTAGAAAAATAAGAAATATATATTTTTTAGGTGTTTCTGTACGGTAGTTTTATTTTAATTAAATGATGCGCAGCAAACCGTTTCTGTCTGTCTGGGTGCGCGCATCGTGTTGTTTACGTTCAAAATTAAGCTAATTTGTAATCATTTATTAACAAAAAATTAAACCGAGACACGTTAACATATATATTCAGCTAACAAATATTTTTTTTAGGTGTTTCTGTATGGTAGTTTCATTTTAATTAAATGATGCGCAGCAAACTGTTTCTGTCTGTCTGGGTGCGCGCATCGTGTTGTTTACGTTCAAAATTAAGCTCATTTGTAATCATTTATTAACAAAAATTAAACCGAGACACGTTAACATATATATTCAGCTAACAAATTTTTTTTTTTAGGTGTTTCTGTACGGTAGTTTTATTTTAATTAAATGATGCGCAGCAAACCGTTTCTGTCTGTCTGGGTGCGCGCATCGTGTTGTTTACGTTCAAAATTAAGCTAATTTGTAATCATTTATTAACAAAAAATTAAACCGAGACACGTTAACATATATATTCAGCTAACAAATATTTTTTTTAGGTGTTTCTGTATGGTAGTTTTATTTTAATTAAATGATGCGCAGCAAACTGTTTCTGTCTGTCTGGGTGCGCGCATCGTGTTGTTTACGTTCAAAATTAAGCTAATTTGTAATCATTTATTAACAAAAATTAAACCGAGACACGTTAACATATATATTCAGCTAACAAATAATTTTTTTAGGTGTTTCTGTACGGTAGTTTTATTTTAATTAAATGATGCGCAGCAAACCGTTTCTGTCTGTCTGGGTGCGCGCATCGTGTTGTTTACGTTCAAAATTAAGCTAATTTGTAATCATTTATTAACAAAAATTAAACCGAGACACGTTAACATATATATTCAGCTAAATTTTTTTTTTAAGTGTTTCTGTACGGTAGTTTAATTTTAATTAAATTCAGCTCTCGCTCCAAACCGGGCCTGTGGGCCTGTTGTGTGTGTGTGCACATCGTGTTGTTTACATTTTAAATTCAGCTGATTTGTAATCATTTATTAACAAAAATTAAACAGAGACACGTTAACATATATATTCCGCTGACAAATACATGTATATTTTTAGGCGTTTCTGTAGTTAAATTTTAATGAAATTCAGTTCGCGCTGCACACTGGACCGCATTTCCGGGTTGTCTCAGCGGTGTGGTGACGCATAACGTCAGCGGTGGATGACGCGTTACGTCGGCGTCGGGGAGGGTTTGGCGCCATCTAGTGGCCATAAAAAAGACTGCAACGTCAGCGCGTATTAAACACCGAAGCGTATAATGTACATTTTTTTCTGATTTATTCCCAAAAATTGGACAAAGCGTATTATACACAGGAGCGTATTATACACCGGCGAATACGGTAATTATGTTTTTGTATATTTTTGCTTTCTGTAATACAGATATATATTTATTCATATATTTTACTAACTACATCAAGCATATTTTTTTACAAAGATTTATACAAAAATCAGCCAATCAATAAAAACAACGCTTTTTAAAGGCAATTTAGAGCAGTATTATCAGAGTCAGAGTCAGAGAGTCTTTATTGTCATTTGCACCGCATGTGGTACATGTGATGAAAACGAGATTATGTACACGGGGTCCCAGTTACATCCAACAACAAATGCAAGAGAAAAACAGTAATAACATCTAGAATTAACTAAGAAAAACATCAACTAGTAATACACTAAGCCTAATATAGTGGAAATAAACAGCAGCACGAACATGAGTTTGTATGAGCAGATGGTCACAGATGAACACAGATGAACACAGCAACAAGAAAACAGATCAGCATCAGCACAATGTGATATTTTGCAGTGTTTATTTTTATTTTATTTTTATTTATTCATGAGTCTAACAGCCTCAGGGTAGAAGCTGTTCCTCAGTCTAGTGGTTCTACATTTGATGCTCCTCAACCTCCGTCCTGAGGGGAGTGGGGCAAAGAGTGAGTGTGCTGGGTGAGTGAGGTCTTTCATGATGCAGGTGGCTCTTTTCCTGCATCTGGAGGTGTAAATGTCTGTGATGGTGGGGAGACTGACTCCAACAGACTTCTGTGCAGCCTTCACCACTCTCTGTAGAGCTTTCCTCTCTTCAACTGTGCAGCCTCCATGCCACACGTTGATGCTGGAGCACAGGACACTCTCCACTGCACACCTGTAGAACGAGGTGAGAACTGGGCTGCTCAGACCAGCACGTCTCAGCCGTCTGAGGAAGTAGAGTCTCTGATGACCTTTCTTGATCAGGCTGGTGGTGTTGTTGCTCCAGCTGAGGTTATCATTCATGTGGAATCCTGGCAAAAACCAATGCAGATTTGTTCCTGTCTTTGATTTTATACATATACCTTATAATGTTTTGCTAGTTTTTTGATACTTTGTTAAAAGGAGGAATGTATGTATATATATATATATATATATATGTATATATATATATATATATGTATATATATATATATATATAGTATATATATATATGTATATATGTATATATATATATATATTTATTTTCTCTCTCTTTTGTTTTCTATTGTTTATTGTTTGTTTGTTTATTGTTTAAGGAAATTCTACCATTGCTGTTCATTGTTCTTTAGTTTTAGCAGGTCGCTTTCGTAAATGAGCCCATGAGGTTCAAAAGATTTACCTGACTAAATAAAGGTTGAATGAATGAATGAGTGTACACCCAAGTATTTGTAGCTGGAGACCACTTCCACTGCAGACCCACCTATTTTCAGTGGGGCGTGGGTGTGTTTGTTCCTTCTGAAGTCCACAATCATCTCCTTTGTCTTCTTCACATTCATGTGAAGATTATTCTCTTTGCACCAGCTCTCCAGGTGTTCCACCTCCTGTCTGTAGCTGGACTCATCATTGTTTGTGATGCATCCCACCACCGCTGTATCATCTGCAAACTTAACAATATGACAGCCTGGAAGTGTGGCTGTACAATCATATGTGAGCAGAGTGAACAGAAGGGGGCTCAGCACACATCCTTGAGGAGAGCCAGTGCTGAGGGTTATGGTGGAGGAGGAGAAGTTGTGGATCTTCACGGACTGTGGTCTGTCTGTTAAG
>JBBPBX010001634.1:78993-99996 GCA_038048925.1 Garcialebias charrua | reverse complement strand
AGAAGAGCAGCAAGTGGGAGTCTATTTCCAATAAATATAAATTGGATAGTAAAAGAGCAGAAAATACATTATCGAAAGCGGGCTTATGAAATAAGAATTGCGTGCTCTGGATTTAGTACTTCTGTGACGCTGCAGTGCAGCCGGGCTCCAGAAGACGACCAGAAATTCTTCCAGGTCTTTGAAACAAGCCTGACAAGCAACAGCTTTAGCTTCTATAACGCCGCCGTCATTTTAGATGTCAAAACAAAAGGCAAAAATCAGGCTGATTGGACCATTTTGTGCCAAACGCATCATGGATGGCCCTAAACTTTCTGCACTTTAATGAAAAAAAAGACTGAGGTACTTGTTTTTGGACCTAGTGGAGCTTGTTCGAGCCCTCCAGTTGACTTAGACCCCCTGACAATGTACGTTAAATCAACAGTTACAAATCTTGGTTTTAAGATGGACAGTGATTTTAAGCTCGAGAGTCAAATAAGGGCCACAGTAAAATCTGGTTTTTAACATTTGAGAAAATTGGCAAAGGTGAAACCTATTCTTTCACGGCAACAGTTCGAAACAGTAATCCATGCCTTCATTTCATCACGGCTGGATTACTGTAATTCTCTCTATCTTGGAGTCAGCCAGTCCTCACTTGCACGTCTGCAGCTGGTGCAAAATGCTGCTGCACGTCTTTTAACTGGAACACGCAAAAGAGAGCACATCACACCTGTCCTGGCTTCTCTCCACTGGCTGCCCGTGTATTTTAGAGTTCATTTTAAAATTCTCTTGTTTGTTTTTAAGGTTTTAAACAGCCTTGTCCCCCCTTATTTGGCAGAGCTTCTACGTCATTACACTCCATCCCGGTCACTCAGGTCTGCTGACCAGCTGCTCCTGGTCATTCCAAAGAGTAAGAGGAAGCTTCGAGGAGACAGGGCCTTCTCTGTTAGTGGCCCTGAGTTATGGAATGCTCTGCCTTTACACATTCGACAGGCTCCCTCACTGTCCATTTTTAAAACCCGTTTGAAAACATCTATACTCACTGGCCTTCAACCCAACTGAGACTTGATTTTACTTCATTTTTATTGATTTTACCTGTTTAACGTGTCATTTTATTGTATTTTCAATTGAAATTTTAGTTCACTGTGTGTTAGTTTTGTAGCTCTGTTTTATGCTTTCTTTTATCGTGTTTGTAGTGTCCAGCGCTTTGTTTCAGCTGTGGCTGTGTTAAAGCGCTTTATAAATAAAGCTGATAATGATGATGATGAAGTTTCTGCTCTGAAAAGGGCTCAACTATTTTCAATCTGCATTAGGTGGAAGATCTAGTGACATTTATTATATTTTGTTTGCTGTGTTTTTATCTGCTGGTGCAAAAACTGAGTAATGGATCTATTAGTGGAACCACACCCGAGTCCTGCGTTAACGAGTCACATTTCACCAAACTGAGTTAAAATCCATACCGTGAAGGAATGGCTCGTTTGTTCGACTGCGCTCGCTGCAAAGACTGGACTTATCATATCATGTGCTCAATAGAAACCCTAATCCCGCTGCTGTTACCATGGTAATGAGATGCCGGCTCGGTCATTAGAGCCACTGGCAGGAGGAAAAAATCATCGGAAATTTTCCTTTCTGTCTCACAATTACGCACGTCTGTTATGTACCGTATGTGAAAAAAACTCACACTAAACAAGTTTCCTGATTCTCACCCAAACATAGAGCCACACTGACAAAAAGCCAAAAGGCCTCTTTACTCATTTCTGTATTCAGGTGATAACAACATTGCTGCTGGCAGCGCCAACACGCACTCACCAAACCATGCCAAACCCAGCGCTGCCAGAGCAGGCAGCCACACCACCCGCTGCCGTTCAGACTCATGACCCGACTCCAGATCATCGCACCGCCACCATCATCACAGCCATCTGGTCAACACACATTTTGTGCTCACAGACACAAAGATTGAAGAATTCTTGGGTGTAATTATTGATGATAGATTGTCATGGAAGCAACACATAAATTCCGTTAAAATTAAAATATCTAAATCCATTGCAGTACTATATAAGGTAAAGGCTTTACTTACTTACTTAGACTTAGATCCTCCCGCGCTCGAGAGCACATTGGGCGGCAAGCTGTTTCCAGTGATCTCTATCCTTGGCGATCACCTCCACCTTTAATTTATTGTGTTGAAATCTGGGGTACAGCATGCAACTACTACTTTTTTACTAATGTATAAAGCACAAAATAACACTCTACCTTCAAATATTCAAAAGCTTTTTTGTAAAAAGGATACGTTGTTATAATTTAAAGGGTAAATATATTTTTGTTAAACCACAATATAGAACAAGTTTAAAGGGTCGTTTTACTTTAATACATGGAATTGGTACTGTATATGGAATAGATTGGACTATGATGTTAAAACTGCACAGTCAATGTCTGTATTTAAGAAAATGATTAAGAATAGATTGTTGAAAAGTTATGTGTAAATGTTATATACTTAAAATCTCTCTAAATTAGTTATATCAGTATGAGTTATAAATATGGTTTATGGATACATTTTGTTTGAATTGATTGTTTGAATGGAATTTTGTTTTTACAAAAAGGGGCAGATATTACAAGATTATTTTCTTCTTCTGCTTCCTTTCATTTTAAATTTGTTCTTTATTTTTCTATATCATTTTGTAATTTTTTTTGTTCTTTTGTATTTTTAAATTTGAAATGAAAAAACAATAAACTAACTAAAAGATTGGAACTTAAAAGAGCCGTTGCATCCGTTCAGCGCCGCACCTCGAGTCTGGGGGCTCTGTCAAAGTCCTGACGGTCGGTGGAAGCACCGCAGCTGTTAGAAGGAGCCGGCCAGCGGTTTAAATGCTTTTCATTTAACGTTTGTCAGTGAAACGGTGCCTCTTAGGACTGCAACATGAAGCAAAGCTCAGCTGCAGAATGGATTATGCTGCTGTTGATGGAGGGCTATCAGCAACCTCAGAAGTTTCCAGAGTTACTAATGAAAGCTTGAGTTTTCTATTTAGCAGGCGGGGACGTCTGAAAATGTGTTTGAAACACATTAAAGAAAAGGATTTATTATCATAAGAAAGAAAATATACTCCGAAACTGAACCTACACCCACCAACAGGTGAAAATGACATAAACCATTTTCCCCCCCCCCAATGATTTAAATCCCACTGGGAAATGATTACTGCAGTCTTAAACATTAGTATTCAACAAGCAACAGAAACAAAATGTCTGATGAAGTGTAATGAAAGAAATGAAGACATGAAAGGCTTAATTTCTCCTGAATCGTATCATTATCTGCTCTCCCTGCAGACTGTCAGCATAACAAACACTTCCAGCTTTAGTTGATTTTTCTAATGAAACATTTACACCATTTAGATGTAATGTAAACTGGCAGATGATCCACTTGAATTGTTTGGTCGTACACTTGTTCCAGCTTTGAGCTAAACAAATATCTTTAATATTTTACTTGAAAAAAATCACCAGTAGAGAGACTATAAAATGATTAATGTATAGTACACTGATATAAGCAGGGGTGATTTTAGCCTCTTTTGGCCATTTTGTAACGAAACTCAGTTCTCAAACTTAGATTCACCAAAATATTGAATGAAATGGGAATTAAAATGGAATGAATGATGACGGTCATAAACGGGCCAGAAAAATCTATGATTGTTTTTGCACGGGTCAGATCCTCGACGCCACCTGTCAATCAGTCCTGTAGGCTTGTCAGCAACTGACCAATCAGCAATCTCCATTTTTTCCAAAGTGAAACGCCCTTAGCTGCAGGAGCTCCATCCCTTTTCCTCCTCCAACAACATTGTCAGGGCTCGTTATGCAAATGCTTTGTGGTCTGAAGGATTTCAGAAGGATGTGTAATGTAAAGCGGAACGCTATGTCTGAAGCATCTTAGCTAGCGCTAACTTAGTGCTACATTAATGCCATCATTCAATATGTTTGTGAATCTAAGGTTTGAGAACTGAGTTTCGTTACAAAATGGTAATGATGGTTTCTTTATTACGATCAGATAGATCAATGCCGGCAGTTAGGAGTAAGGATGCTCTATTCACACAAGGAGAGCTGTTGGTCAGGCTACTTCTTGTTGTGCCATTAACTCTAAAATTGTAAATGGACTGTATTACAACACAATCTGTGTCTTCATTTACCCATTCATACAGCACTCTACTAGATTTCTACAAAGAATAATCAGCGCTTTATCACATTCATATACACTGATGGGACACACGTCGAAGACATTTTCAGTGTCTTGCCCAGGGACACTTCAGCATGTGACTACTGGTGGAATTGAACCCCCAACTCTCGCAGTTAGAGAATGACTGCTCTGACCCCTCAGCCACAGCTGCTCAATTTCAATTTATTCAAAATAGTTATTGAATCAAGTCTTCACTTATGTAGGTAAACGTTGGTGATTAACAACCTGTTAAAATACACCAAAATGCAGGAAATGGCATTGAATTTAATCAAAAATTTCTGGGGGAGGACCCCCAGACGCCCCCCACCAGTGTGTCCCCAATGGCCCCCACGCTGTTCAAGTCAAGAGCTATTGTCAACACTGGGGGCTGAGCACACCTAAAGGTCAGATTCTAGAATCGCCCCTGGATAGAAGAGAGGCGTGCAGTTATATTCTTGATGGTAACATCAGCAACTCCTTACACCTTTCAGACAATTTGATGTGTACAGCACTATTCAAAAATTTACCCCACCCTCACCCCCCACCAGTATTGTTTTTTTCAGTTTCCCAGGAGCCAGAATTACTTGTAATCTTTTAAAGTGGTCAACCTTCAGACTTTCTGAAAGTCTTTCAAAGATGTGTTTTAGGACTTTTATTTTAATTTCTGTGCAAGTACTTGAGCCCAAAGACAACAACTTATTGTGAAGTTTGGGCTTAAAAATGAAAAAGTGAACAAAAAATGACATGTTAGACACACAGCAGATGTACAGAATCTAAAACTTGTGTCTTTGAAAAATAAAGGAATTAAATCCGGCAAAGATCTGAAACAGGAACTGAGAGTTTAGTTCAGTGTTCTCAACTGGTCTGGCATCAGGTCTCTCCATCACCCCTTCATGACAAGCTGGGGCTTAAATCGAGGACAAATTTCTGCTTTTCACATTTATTAAATGAAAAGATGGTGCTGTTTGAACCTGAAATGGTAGAACAGAATATCCCAATATGCCAGAACAATAAAATAAAATAAAATAAAATAAAATAAGAAACAAGTTTAATGATGCACCAAAACAACCAGCAAGTGGTCAAGTTAGAGAGAAATATTCTCTTTTAGCTCAACACGCTGCATTTTATTTAAAACTCTTCACCTCAGTACCTTAAGCCTTTTTTTAATCAGGCGTTCATGTTTAAACATTAAATAAAAAGTCAAATTATTGAGAAATAGTTTCAAAAAGACTCAGATTATGTAGAACAAATAGAAACTCTAACACTAATTCTAAAAATGATCCAGTCACTTACGACACATAAATCATAAGACTGACAGAACAATCAGGATGTTGTTTTGTTCTTAGCATTTTACAATAATTGTGTCAGCGACCTACTTTTGGGTTCTGACCCACCGGTTGAGAATCACTGCTTTAGTTGATCATCTGCTGAATGACAAGTTCTTAACGAGTAGCTCTCTAAAAATCACTAAGATTCAGTTTTATGTGTCCAACTATGTTGTCTTTGGTATTTCCAACGGAGGCTGCTGGAACCAAACCCAATGATCCAATTGAAATCTGCTCCTCTTACAAGTTGTCTGTTATATGTTGATACAACTCTGGTCCATTCTTGAGTTTAGGAGACTTTTTATGATGATCACTAAGTGGCTTAACGAAACCTTTCTTCTGATAATAGTGACTGGACTGCAATTGAAAGCGGCCAAAGTAAAAAAAAAAAAAAAAAAAAGTATTGTAAAAAACAGAAAGCCTGAAAAACTTGATCTAGGCTACATTAAAAGATTCAAGACTTTTCCACAATAATACAACCTGACATTTCTTTATCTTTTAATGACTATATCATATGGCATACAGTACAGGTAGTCCTCGGGCTACGACGGTCTTGAGTTACGACGTTTCATTGTTACGAGTGATGCATCTCCCATTTACTATGAAAAGCCTTATTTCGAGTTACGCAGTTTTACGTCATAAACGTTGTGACGCAGCGGCGGAAGAATACAGTATTGTACTGTACGCGGTGCAGCGGCGGAGGAATACTGCACAGTACTGTGAACGCGGGTTTACGTTGTAAACGGAATGTGGAATTCGGCGGATGGACCGGTTTTACGTCGTAAACGTAGCGGCGGAGGAATACTGCACTGTACTGTACTGTGAACGTGGTTTTACGTCGTAAACGGAATGCGGAATACGACGGATGGACCGATTTTACATCGTAAACATCGTAAAGCAGCGGAGCAGCGAAGGAGAATATTGTACTGTACGCGGTGCAGCGGTGGAAAATATTGTATGTACGCGGTGCAGCGGCGGAGGAATACTGTACTGTACTGTGAACGCGGTTTAACGTCATAAACGGAATACGGTGGATTGACCGAGGACAGCGTCACCAGCAACCCAGTAGGCCATTAACTCTTTTTTCCCTTCAATATGGCTCCCAAACAAATGTGTTTTTTGATAATTATGTAGGGTACTGTGTTAGGATAGGCTAAGTGCTTGGTAATACAGTACTGTATATGTATATGGTGCAGTATGTACGTATTTTCCGACTTACGTCAAAAATCGGTTTATGACGTGGCGTAGGAACAGATCTACGTCGTAAGACAAGGACTACCTGTACTATTACTTATGCCTTAATTACCTCATACATTAGGTTTTCACTGCAAATCTACCACACTTTCAAAACTTTGTACAAATTTAAGTTTTATTGCACCAGTTTTGCAACTTTACTTGACTTCAATGTATACCCATATAAACAAAACAAGAAACACAGTGTGACGTCCCCGATAAGAAACATACAGTTTGCGTGTGCAGCTTCGGGTAAAGCTCCCAAGCAGCTGCTGCTGGGCTTTAGTTTTTCTCTTTATCTCTTCTCGAATATCCTTTATCCAATAAGCTTCAGATTTCACTGCAAACTGTAATCTAAGCTGCTTGGCTGAAATTGTCAGGCTTCATCCCAACATTACTACAAGTCACTGTCACATAAACCGTTCTATCTATAGGAGTCGAGAACTGGCCGAGAAGGACAAGCCAAACCGAGCTACAGACTGATAGACGAGGATGTTCAGGGTATCTATTCAATGAGCAATAATGGTTTTAGTTAGGGAAAAAAAAAAAAGAGTACCGTAATTTCCGGACTAATGAGCACACCCGAATATAAGCCACGCCCACTAAATAAATTATAATAATAATTTTGTATTTATATAGGGTGCACTTTTCTATAAGCCGCAGATGTTCACATTGTAACTTGAAATATTTACACAGAAAGATTTTTTAAATAATTTAATTATGTAATGGTAACATACACAATTACGTACAGTATAGTACTTTTTTTCTTCTTCTTCTGAACAGTGCCTGTACCACGGCTGGTAAATAAATAAATAAATAAATATAAAAACAGTAGCTTACCAAGAAAAGTCACTCATCTCTATCTTCCTCCTGCACAAGCTTGTGCTGTACCCCATCACGCAGCTGCCTGCCTGCATCCCCCAGAGCTCCGAGTGCCATTTTAAATGCATGAATCACAATTACTTAGAGTGGCTGTACATACTTTAAAACAAAGTTTCTCCCCCCCTCCCCATTTCATTGGTCCACTGTGAACTGTTCAGTAATTTCTTTGGTCAGATTTTTTTAACCTTTATTTATGAGGTACAGGTATCTAAACAGCAGTGGTGGGCAGCGCTAGTCCAAAATTTAGTTCCGCAATTTCTAAAGCGCTTATTAAGTTATTTAGGTCCGCAATTTCAAAAGCGCTTATGTCTTAGGAAAACTAGCGGAAACTAACCCCAAAATTACACCACACGCGGCTCCGCCCCGCTCCGGTCCGCAGGTCGCAGCTGAGCGAGTCCAAAGCCCACTGCCTCCGCTCCGCTCAG
Organism: Garcialebias charrua; assembly: GCA_038048925.1. Lineage (NCBI taxonomy): Eukaryota > Metazoa > Chordata > Actinopteri > Cyprinodontiformes > Rivulidae > Garcialebias > Garcialebias charrua. Next base: position 91,960 of record JBBPBX010001634.1, on the reverse strand, counting down.
GTCCGCCTGGATGCGCCGCTCCGAGACACGTGCGAGATCGCGCGATAAATCAAGTGATAAATAAGTAAGTCAGAACAAAACAATTCATTCGGTGGAAGAAGGAGAACAACTGTAGAGAGACTGCTGCCTTGATCTTCTCTCGTAAATGAGCTACATGGTTTGAGCAACAGGAAGTGATGTTTACATTTCAGAATAAAATACTTTTTTATTTATTTATTTCTTGTATTGCGTTTGTAGGCGTAGTCATAGTCATAAATATAATAGTTTAGTCATAGAATAGTCATAAATGATAGTTTGACAGCATTTTTGTACAAATAAATCCGTATAGAGCTAGGATTAGTCCGCCCGTGGTGATTTTATTTTGTAAATACGGAAGTTGTGCTCGTTCCTTTTCCTGTTGGTGCGACGTAATCTTCAAAAGTTGACTCCGGCACAGCTCCGGCGTCCGGCAGAAATAGAAAAATTTCTAATTTTGACGGACTGCCGTCCGCTCGCCGCTGCTCGCCGCCGCCGTGCGGAGCCAGTGTAAACTTCTGTCATTGATTATAAAGGGTGCGTATTTGCTGCGGAGGTCGGACCGGAGCGGGGCGGAGCCGTAACGCGTGTGGTGTAATTTTGGGGTAATTTTAAAGCGCAAGTTCAATTCACCCCAGTCTGCCAATCCAAGGGAACTGCCCCCGATGTCCACGCGATATTGCAGAGTCGCGTAAGCCAACACAACCCCACAACATCCAGAGCCCTAAGGAACTCCAGGCGAATCTCATCCACCCCTGGAGCCCTGCCACCGCAGAGCTTTTTAACCACCTCAGTGACCTCAGCACCAGAGATCGGAGAACCCGACCCAAAGTCCCCAGGCTCCGCTTCCTCAGTGGAAGACGTGCCAGTAGGATTGAGGAGGTCTTCGAAGTATTCCGCCCACCGACTCACAACATCCCGAGTTGAGGTCAACAGCACGCCATCCCCACCATAAATGGTGTTGGTCGCGTACCGCTTTCCCCCCCCTGAGACGCCGGATGGTGGACCAGAATCGCCTCGAAGCCGTACGGAAGTCATTCTCCATGGCCTCTCCGAACTCCTCCCACGCCCGAGTTTTTGCCTCAGCAACCACCCGAGCCGCATGCCGCTTGGACTGTCGGTACCTATCTGCTGCTTCCGGGGTCCCACAGGCCAAAAAGGCCCAATAGGACTCCTTCTTCAGCATGACAGCATCCCTCACCGCCGGTGTCCACCACCGGGTTCGAGGGTTGCCACCACGACAGGCACCAACAACCTTGCGGCCACAACTCTGATAAGCTGCCTCGACAATAGAGGCGCGGAACATGGCCCACTCGGGCTCAATGTCCCCCGCCTCCCTCGGAACGTGTTCAAAGCTCTCCCGGAGGTGGGAGTTAAAGCTCCGTCTTACGGGAGACTCTGCCAGACGTTCCCAGCAGACCCTCACAATACGTTTGGGTCTGCCAGGTCTGACCGGCATCCTCCCCCACCATCGGAGCCAACTCACCACCAGGTAGTGGTCAGTTGACAGCTCCGCCCCTCTCTTCACCCGAGTGTCCAGGACATGCGGCCGCAGATCAGATGAGACGACAACAAAGTCGATCATCGAACTGCGACCTAGGGTGTCCTGGTGCCAAGAGCACATATGTACACCCTTATGCCTGAACATGGTGTTCGTTATGGACAATCCATGACGAGCACAGAAGTCCAATAACAGAACACCACTCGGGTTCAGATCAGGGGGGCCGTTCCTCCCAACCACACCCCTCCAGGTCTCACTGTCATTGCCCACATGAGCGTTGAAGTCCCCCAGTAGAACAAGGGAGTCCCCAGGAGGTGTCAGAGCTTGGTCCGCATTGCCGGCAGTAAGTCAGGCTCGTTTCCAGTGAGAGTTGGACTCCGCCAAGGTTGCCCTTTGTCACTGATTCTGTTCATAACTTTTATGGACAGAATTTCTAGGCGCAGCCAAGGTGTTGAGAGGATCCGTTTTGGTGGCCTTAGAATCGCTTCTCTGTTTTTTGCAGATGATGTGGTCCTATTGGCTTCATCAGATCGTGATCTACAGCTTTCGCTGGAGCGGTTTGCAGCCGAGTGTGATGCGGCCGGGATGAGGATCAGTTCCTCCAAATCCGAGGCCATGGTCTTGAGCCGGAAAAGGGTAGCATGCCCTCTCCGGGTCGGGGAGGAGGTCCTGCCCCAAGTGGAGGAGTTTAAGTATCTTGGGGTCTTGTTCACGAATGAGGGAAAACTGGAGCATGAGATTGATAGGCGGATAGGTGCAGCATCTGCAGTGAAGCGGGCGCTGTCGTGGTGAAGAGAGAGCTGAGTCGAAAGGCAAAGCTCTCAATTTACCGATCGATCTATGTTCCTACCCTCATCTATGGTCATGAGCTTTGGGTTGTGACCGAAAGAACAAGATCTCGGATACAAGCGGCTGAAATGAGTTTTCTCCGCAGGGTGTCTGGACTCTCCCTTAGAGATAGGGTGAGAAGCTCAGTCATCCGGGAGGGACTCGGAGTAGAGCCGCTGCTTCTCCACATCGAGAGGAGCCAGTTGAGGTGGCTCGGGCATCTGGTTAGGATGCCTCCTGGACGCCTCCCTGGTGAGGTGTTCCGGGCATGTCCCACGGGAGGAGACCCAGAGGAAGACCCAGGACACGCTGGAGGGACTATGTCTCTCGGCTGGCCTGGGAACGCCTTGGGATTCCCCCAGAGAAGCTGCTCCAAGTGGCTGGGGAGAGGGAAGTCTGGGCCTCGCTAATTAGGCTGCTACCCCCGCGACCCGACCCCGAATAAGCGGACGAAAATGGATGGATGGATGGAAGTTCAATTCAACACTTGGTAGCCAACATTGTTATGCAAAATTTGCACTACACTGCCAACTAGCAGTGTATGAACTGTTATACACCTTCATCCTACCTATAACCACGAATTGCTGGGGATGTCATTTCCTAAAATAGATTTTATCACTTGTTTTATTTTATTTATTTTTTAAGCAAGCCTAATCTGCATCCACATGATTTTATCTTTGATCTTAGTCGATATTATTATTGATTTTATTTGATTTTATCACTTGTTTTATTTTGATCTTTGCTTTGTTACACTTTGTAACACTTTGAGATTTTTATTAAAGAAAAGTGCATTATAAATGGAATTCATTATTATTATTATTATTACCTTTCGCTCATGGTCTAAAAATTAAAAAGTTGTTGAATGTGTTGAGGATTGCTATTTCGGCTGCTTCTTTGACTTTTTCTTTTGTTTATTGTAGATTTTTCATAAAAAATGCATCAATAAAGTAATTTTAAAACTGTTTACTGGAAAACTGAAGTGCTGCAATGCATTATGGGCACATGATAAAAGCAAAGCACGGAGTACAGGAAACATTAACCATTGCCTTCCTGCTACGTAAGCAGACGCAGCAGCATTGTGGGAAATGTCTGTAAAATCAGAACCATGACTGAAAGCAACAGGAAGAATGGACATATACCTTCTCTCAATGATTGCTGTTGGTTGGGAGGGGAGCTTCAGAATGGATCACGTGCATTGTGATTCATAACAGATAAACTTTCCACTGTTCAAGTCAATGAATACTGATAGATAATTAGTTATTAACAGTACTGCATTTTAAATAGAAAAAGCGCAAATCCGCTTATGAATTATAAAAATTAGTAAATCCTCTAAAGCGCAAACAAATTGTTTAGGTCCGCAATTAGCGGATTTGCGCTTTAGCGGGCTGTTTCCCACCACTGCTAAACAGGTAGTCTTACTGACGCACAAGGACCCACCCCCCAAGAGAGACATGTATTGAGCAGCTATGTGAGCACTCGGGTGTGACAAGACTAAGGGGCCGTTTACACGGCATGTATTTTGAGTGAAGCCGCAGCTTTCTCTCTGCGGTTCTGCTGATCGTTTACACGACACCACTGGCCCCCCTCTTTGAATCCGAAGGTTTCTGAATCCACCTTCCAGAGTGGAGGTTTTTCGCTGACCCCCCATTGATAACATAAACATCTCCCGCTGAGCTTTTGTTTGAACCACATGCGCGCACACACTGACAGATGGCATCAACAATGGCGGCGGACACACACCGCATTCTGAACTACGACTGAAGGAATATATTTAGAGTCTCATATTTAATTAATCTACGCCTGAATGTAGCTGCATCTGTGTTGGAAGAGACACAGTCTGATCCAGTTCTAATATCACGGTTTATTGAACGAGGCAGGTGGATATTTCACGTGTCACGCTGCACTATACCTTACTAAATGTGCTAAATAATAACAGTTTAACAATAATAAACAATATTTATGTTAGTGTGGGAGATATATAAAGTTATCTGAGCTAAATGAAGCTGTCTGGACTTGTTACGTCATTTAAACGATGCGTAACATGTTGCGTATTATTAAAGTTGAAACTGAAGACACCATGTTTATTTTGTATTTATTTATTCAACACCACAAACTGTATGTCACACAAACACTGATAATTAATCTGAACACTATTAAAAACACGTTAACTGAACTGTAACTACGTTAATGAACTGGACTCTACTCTGTTTTCCTCCTGGTGGATACTGGTCCCATCCGAACCGGTCCGCCTGTTGGAAGGACAGATTCTCGACCTCGCAGGAAAAAAAAAAAACTCAGTTGGTTGTTGTGTGATCAAAGTAAACACAAGCAAACATTATTAAGAACGTTGATTTACCTGCTGTAAATCAACTGATTATCACGGACTAAATTCCGACATCGTCACTCAGTTCTGGTCCACTCAGCGACTGGTGTGGAGCTTGTTACGAACAACCCGTCCCGACCTGGTGACTGTGGAGCCATCAGGAATCACTCTGATGTGTGACCTGTTCCTTCTTAGATGCCCAGACGGCATGTCGATGTTGTAGGACTGTGGGGTGTTCGCTGGACTGCTGATAGTCCCCGAGTTGTTGGTGTTCTTCACCCAGACTCTTTGTCCTGGGTTGAGCTCTAGTTTAGTCTGAGCTCTGTGTCTCTTGTTAAACCAGGAAGCTTGTTTTTGTTTCAGATCCTGGTCTTTTCTCCGGAAGAGATGAAGATCTGGCCATCTTGGTCGTAGTTTGTCTTCGCTGACCGGCAAGGGTGTCCTGATGTTGCGACCCATCAATAGTTGTGCCGGTGATGATCCTTGTGCTAGGGGTGTGGCCCTGTATGCCATGAGAGCCTTATGTGGATCCTCCCCCTTCTTCAGGAAAGATTTCACTGTCCTTACAGCTCTCTCTGCTTCCCCATTACTCTGTGGATAGTGAGGACTTGAGGTGACATGAGTAAAATCATAGTCCCTTGCAAAGGCTGCAAACTCCGCCGCTGCAAACTGGGGGCCATTGTCCGTGACAAGGGTTTCAGGGACCCCGTGCCTGGCAAAGATCGCCTTCATTTTGTTGATCACCGGGACAGCAGTAGTAGAGGTCAGGTTCACCACCTCAATGTATCTGGAGAAGTAATCTATTACCACCAGGTACATGGCACGTTCCCACTGGAACAGATCTGCTGCGACCCGCTGCCATGGCCTCAGAGGAAGTTGTGTTGACATGAGAGGTTCTGGTCTCTCATGAGCCTCTCGCACGCACGCTGTGCAGTTTTCAACCTTGAGTTTGATTTGTTTGGTCAAACCCGGCCACCAAATGGACTGTTGTGCTCTAGCAATGCATTTTGTCATGCCCTGGTGACCTTCATGAACCAGGTTAAGCATTTCTTCCTGCATGCTGGCTGGAATAACAAGTCTTTCACTTTTCATTAAAATTCCCTGCACCACAAGGAGGTCTTGGTGGTACTGCCAGTACACTTGTAGTTCAGGAGGGAGGCTCTTCCTGCTGGGTGGCCAGCCTGTTTGTACAAAGTCTTTAAGTTTTCTGCACGTGCTGTCAGTTTCTTGTGCCTGTCTGATTTGCACAAGCCTGTTTTCTGATGCTGGCAACTGTTGCACAATGTTGTTAACATAAGCACACACCACTTCTTCCAGCTGCATGTCCTGTGTTGTAGGTGGAGCTTGTATTGGTGCTCTGGACAGCGCATCTGCCGTAATTAAAGACCGTGTAAAGTGAATTTCAATATTTTCTTAAATAAACATTATAAATGTCATAATTGTAATGTTGTAAATGAGTAAAAAGTCTCAAAATTGTAGCTCAATTAATTTTGGAGTTATAGATGAAACTGTGTATAAAGATATGTCTTTTTCAGGATTTTTTAGGCGTGGTTTAAACGGGACCGCGTTTCGTCACGCGGTCCTCATTAGTATAGCCCCACCCCCTGCAGCTCCAGCCGTATAAATTCGCCTCGGTGGAGCCGTTCACTCGCGAATCGCAGATAGCATCAGATAGCAATAGCATAGATATTTTGTTCATTGTTAGCTAGCTAATCAATTATGCCTCGTTCGTGCATCTTCCCTGGATGTCGCAATGGTCAGGGCACCCGTACAAATCATAACATGTTTTTATACCGCGTGGTTTTATACCGAGTATCTGTAGTGCCTGGATAGGTCAATGGATAAAGCGCTTGCCTTCCGTCCCAAACTCCACGGGTTCAATTCCCGCATGGTACAACTCTTTTTTTTTTTTTTTTATTCATTCCAGATTAAAAACACACAAGAAAACTATTTACAAAAACAGCGTAACTCTTGGAAAAAGTAGCTGCTGTTACAGAATTCAGATAAAAACAGAGCAGGTTTACTGGCTCTGCTGTCTGCCTCTCCACTGTGGGAGCAGGACACGAGCGCAGCTGCGCTGAAACCACGCCCACGCACTGACACGCCCCCAGCGTTCCAGGGCAAGGCAAAATCATGTTTTTTCATGATTTTTGAGACTTAATTTTATAAGGTAAACAATGTTTTTAATCAGTCAGATTTATATGGGTGATTAATAACACATATTTATGCCATGTGACAAACTAAAAACACACATTTAATTTCACTTTACACGGTCTTTAAATTTTTTCCTGGGACATGTTCAATCTTGTATGTGAAGCGAAGCAGTCGCAATCTAAATCTTAGTATGCGAGGTGGCAGGTCATCAAGAGCTCTGCTTCCTAATAAGGAGATGAGAGGCTTATGATCTGTCTGGATCAAAAAGTCCATCCCTATCAGGTAAGATTGAAACCTTTCACATGCCCAAGTCAGTGCTAGTGCTTCTTTTTCGATCTGGGCGTACCTACGCTCTGCATTTGTCATACTGCGTGAAATGAAAGCCACTGGACGCCAGTCACCTGTTGTTTGTTTTTGTGACAGGACCCCTCCTAAACCAAAGGACGAGGCATCTGCTGCAACTTTTGTTTCTCTGTTCACACAATACTGGGCGAGGACTGTGGGTGAGCTCAGTTCCTGTCGTAGCTCATCAAAAGCCCGCTGCTGTGCTGTCCCCCATTCCCAGGTTGTGTCTGCTTTGAGAAGCTCTCTTAAAGGTTGTGTGAGTTCAGCGATACGTGGGGAAAACTTTCCAACATAGTTTACCATGCCCACAAACCTCTTCACGTCAGCAGCATCTTTAGGTGTAGGCATCTCCATGATTGCTTTGATTTTGCCCGGGTCTGCTTCAATGCCCTGAGCTGTGACAACATGACCTAAAAACTTGACTTTCTCTACTGCAAACTGGCACTTGTCATTGTTCAGAGTCAGGCCCTCCTGTTGGAGCCTCTCTAACACTCTATGCAGTCTGTAGTCATGTTGCTCTCTGGTGGACCCAAAAATTAGTATGTCGTCTGCATGACATACAGTGCCCTCCAGTCCTGACAACATTTGGGTCAGTCTCTTTTGAAAATGTTCAGGAGCGGACGAAATACCAAAAGGCAGCCTTTTGTAACAGTATCTGCCAAACGGGGTAATGAACGTGGTCAGATGGGCTGACTCTGGATGTAGAGGTACCTGCCAAAATCCTGCCGTAGCATCCAATTTGGTGAAAATTGTCGCACCTGTGAATTTGGCTAATGTCTCATCTACCGCAGGCAGTATGTGGCGCTCCCTACACACATATTCATTTAAATGAGTCAAGTCTGTGCATATTCTGACCTTTTCGTTGGGCTTAGGGGCCACCACCATTCCAGCACACCACTCTGTAGGTTCTTCAATGGGTTCAATCACCCCCATTTTCTCCATTCTCTCCAGCTCTGCCTTCACTTTGTCATATAAAGGCAGTGGGACTCGACGTGGTAGTGATAATGCATATGGTTTAGCACCCTCTTTCAATACTATTTTGTATTCTCCTTTAAGGAGACCCAGCCCTGTAAATACTTTGGGGTACAGTTTTTTCATGTCAGCCTCCAGCTCTTTAACACTGTCTATGGGGCGCAGCAACCCTAAAGCTGAAATAGCTGGGAAGCCTAGTAGTGGAGTAGACAGTCTCTGTATGACATACACTGTCTGTGTTGTAGTTTTGTCTTTGTATTTCATAAGAGCATTGAACTGACCTTTCACTTGCAGGGCTTCACCACTTGGACCACACAAGGGCTTGTCTGCTTTGGTAAGTGGGCCATGTGTGTCTTTCGAGTAGGTGGCTGTTGGTATCACAGTCACATCTGCACCCGTGTCCAGTTTGAATGTGATGTTTTTGCCGTTGATTTCCAGCGTTTTTTTCCAGTTGTTGGGACGTTCTCCTGCCGATACTGCTCCCAAAAACAGTTTGTCGTCCTTCAGTGCGGCGTCCTCATCCTTCTGGACTGCTCCCACTCTGGCTGATCTGCACACAACTGCAAAATGTCCCTTCTGTCGGCATTTCCTGCACTCTGCGTCTCGTGCTGCACAGTTCACTTTGTTGTGTGCAGGTGATTTACCACAGCGTCCACAGTACTTGTATCCTTTTTGGATTTCACTCTGTCTGTTTGTTTCGTGTGGTTTATGTGCTTGGTTGTCGCTGAAGGTTCTTTTCTTGAAATTTAATAAGTCCACGTTAGCATGCTGTGTCATTCCCGTCGTCTCTCTCACGACTGGTTGTTGTTTCTTTATCTCTTCATGCTGTCTTATTTGTTGCACCGCCTTTTCTAACGTTAGTCCACTGTCCATCTGCAGTTTCTCTGACAGGCCCTGGTGCTGTATGCCCGCCACCAACCTGTCTCTTATCATTTCGTCTTGCAGTGGTCCATACTGGCAGTTTTCTGCTAACTTATAGACTGCGCCTATGAAGGATTCAGCTGATTCACCAGCATCTTGGCTTCTTTTGTTAAAACGTGCCCGCTCATATATAACGTTGTATTTGCCAATAAAGTGTCTGTCAAAAGCTTCTTTTACACACTTGTATTTCTTAAGCTCATCCTGACTCAATCCCAGTGTTCCTAAAATGTCATCCGCTTTATCGCCCATCGTGTAAACTAACGAGTTCACTTGATAGCTTTCGTCTTTACCGTCCAATCCAGCTGCCATCCGAAACCTTTCGAAGCGGCAAATCCAGTTGGGCCATGGTAAATGGTAAATGGTAAATGGAGCTTATTTATATAGCACTTTCCAGCCCCCTGTGAGGAGCCCCAAAGCGCTTTACAATACCAGCCATCCACCCATTCATACACACATTCATACACCGGTAGTGGTAGCCTGCCTTGCAAGGCGCCATCCAGACCTACTGGGAGCAACTCGGGGTTAAGTGTCTTGCCCAGGGACACAACGACACATGGTGAGCGGACGCGGGATTCGAACCTCCAACCTTCCGATCTGGGGTCGACTGCCATTACCACTGTGCCACGGCCGCCCATGACGAATAATTGCTGAAATCGAAGTTTTCAGGTGGGTTGATCGAAAACAGGGAATCCATCCTCTGTTCGTCGTGTCCGCGGCGTTAGCTTAGCACAGTGTCGTCCACGCGGCGTTAGCTTAGCACACTCGTTCACTCGGCGTTAGCTTAGCTCCTCGTTCACTCACGGGACGCGCCGTGTTAAAACTGCTGCTTTCTCACCGACGTCGACGTTGCGGAGACGGGCTTCTTCACTTCTGACACCATGTAATGTTATGCCTACTCCTCAGTGTGGACACCATCCAGACGAGCAGCACTTGGAGATACTTAGTCAGGCTTTATTAACTCTTGAACATGAACACATGTACAACTCACGAGCGTCACTCTACAGCCAACGGTGCATCATCTAATGATGTCCCCTAGTGCCCCAGTACCAATACTTTGGTTCCTACTATCTGCACCCACAACACAAACAAATCATAAAAAGGTTTCAGACATACGTACCTCTGCCCACCCTGCTTGTTAAAGGCGCAGGCTAACGCCACCACGTGCCCCGTGGCCCTGCTGACCACCGGGACACACAACATGGAGGAGATCTCACAGCCCAACATGCTGGACAGCTGCCTGCGCTCCTCCTGAGAGGAAACCAGTCGAGAGATCAGATGAGACAGACAGACAGACAGGCAGGCAGACAGACAGGCAGGCAGACAGACAGACAGACAGATAGATAGATAGATAGATAGACAGACAGACAGACAGACAGACAGACAGACAGACGGACAGACAGGCAGACAGACAGACAGACAGACAGACAGACAGACAGACAGACAGACAGACAGACAGACAGACAGACAGACAGACAGACAGACAGACAGACAGACAGACAGACAGACAGACAGACAGACAGACAGACAGACAGACAGACAGACAGACAGACAGACAGACAGACAGACAGACAGACAGACAGACAGACAGACAGACAGACAGACAGACAGACAGACAGACAGACAGACAGACAGACAGACAGACAGACAGACAGACAGACAGACAGACAGACAGACAGACAGACAGACAGACAGACAGACAGACAGACAGACAGACAGACAGACAGACAGACAGACAGACAGACAGACAGACAGACAGACAGACAGACAGACAGACAGACAGACAGACAGACAGACAGACAGACAGACAGACAGACAGACAGACAGACAGACAGACAGACAGACAGACAGACAGACAGACAGACAGACAGACAGACAGACAGACAGACAGACAGACAGACAGACAGACAGACAGACAGACAGACAGACAGACAGACAGACAGACAGACAGACAGACAGACAGACAGACAGACACAGACAGACAGACAGACAGACAGACAGACAGACAGACAGACAGACAGACAGACAGACAGACAGACAGACAGACAGACAGACAGACAGACAGACAGACAGACAGACAGACAGACAGACAGACAGACAGACAGACAGACAGACAGACAGACAGACAGACAGACAGACAGACAGACAGACAGACAGACAGACAGACAGACAGACAGACAGACAGACAGACAGACAGACAGACAGACAGACAGACAGACAGACAGACAGACAGACAGACAGACAGACAGACAGACAGACAGACAGACAGACAGACAGACAGACAGACAGGCAGACAGACAGACAGACAGACAGACAGACAGACAGACAGACAGACAGACAGACAGACAGACAGACAGGCAGACAGATTCTTACAGCACTGATGTCCTCAAGAGTTATGGATTTTTTCTTCTCAACAACTTGACCAAAGCGTCCAAACATCAGCTGAACACACACACAAAATAAATACGGTAAATAAATAAATTAAACAAGGATGAAAACAGGGCGACCATTATGGAAGAAAATATAAAAAGGAGGATGAGTACAAAAGATATAATGAAAGCAGAAAGATGAAATTATGTCTGCCTTTTAGGAGCAAAAATAAATAAAATAATAAATAAATAAATAAATGCCATTTTATTCTTGTGAAGCTTATTTCCTCTGTTATCGGACAGCTCAAAGAGTCCATGTTGTGGTGCTGTGTGTGTGTGTGTGTGTGTGTGTGTGTTTTCATAGCTCTCCACACATACTATTATCAAGTTTTCACACATCATTTAGCCTGGGGGGCACAGTCTATTCAGGCTGTAATGAAGAGCCTGTTTACAAAATCTAACTCTGTACTACGAACACAGACAGGAGAGCCAAAGGATGAGATAAATTACTTCTCCTGCCCAAATTTCTTAATTACATCCCAGACTGAGGATTAGAAACATTTACATGTGTGGGGGCTTATTCTTTCATGTCAGTCAAAAAACAGGAAGGATTACAACACTTGTCTCTAAAGTAAGCTTGTTATTACGAACAGCAAACAGATCTGAGGTCCTCAATTCACCAGCACTATGAGAAGAGATGACACAACTTTAAAATGATAAATAAAGCACTGAGCAAACAGAGAAAATTAATAAAAAATGTTACCAACTCAGTAATGTTGGTAAAATTACAGAGTTATAGGAAACAATGAAAGAGATTATGATAAATAGATTAAAGAGATTAGAATAAAAGATTAGAAAGCCAAAGAAGTGGTCATTTTTATGTGATTTTTATCATGAGTTGACTGATCTCTTATCTTGGGATAATGATAATTTTGTATTTCTATCTGCACGGATCAGGCTTTTGGTTTTAGATAATATGATATTTGAAAGAAACAACTTTGTTTTCTTGCGATCGCAAGATGATTGTGCAAAAATTAGTTTTTTTTTAAAAAGTTACACTCAATTTTATGACACTTTGGGATGAGATATGTCATCAGGTGAAGTCATGCAGGGGTGTCCAGTCCTGGCCCCGGAGGGCCACTGTCCTGCATGTTTTAAAGGTCTCTCCAGCACACTGGATTTGAACCAATGGCTGAGTGGCAGACGTCTGTAGAAAAAGAAGAGGCAGTGCAACACTTCATCAGTGGCGGCTCGTGATATGTCCACCAGGGGGGGCTATTTCTCAAAAATGAATAAATAAATAAACGTTCCAAGTTCAAATCATGTTTATTTATCAAATGCAGATTAACACAAGGTCAACATTACAATTAAATGCTTAGGATGAGAAGAACCAATTTAACTCACTAAAACAACAAAGAACAAAAAACAAAACAAAAACTAAAGCATGCAATAAAGGTACAAAAATAAAGTACCAACAAATGAAAAAATAATTATAATATTTACAAGGTCCTAAAGACATAGTAAACAACAACATGGTAGAAT
>JBBPBX010001634.1:47128-57128 GCA_038048925.1 Garcialebias charrua | reverse complement strand
AAGGACCAACTTAACCCCAGACCACATCTGCACCCTGCTGGATCTCTGCCTCTCCACCACTTATTTCAAGTTCAATGACAGTTTTTACAGACAGAAGCACGGCTGTGCCATGGGATCTCCAGTGTCACCCATTGTTGCAAACCTCTACATGGAGGAAGTGGAACAGAGAGCCCTAAACTCCTATGAGGGGACAACTCCAAGCCATTGGTTCAGATACGTGGATGATACCTGTGTCAAAATCCAAGCCAGGGAGGTGGAAGCGTTCACCAGACACATTAACTCTGTTGATAACAACATCAAGTTCACCAGAGAGGATGCTAACGACAATAAGCTGCCTTTTTTGGACTGTTTGGTGCATATGGAGGGAGATGACAGTCTCAACATTGAAGTTTACAGAAAACCAACCCACACAGACCAATATCTCCTGTTCGACTCTCACCATCCACTGGAGCACAAACTTTCTGTCATCAGAACTTTACAGCATCGGGCAGAACACATCCCCACAAGGACAGAAGGGAAGGAAAAGGAACAGAAACACATCAAAACATCTCTGCAAACATGCGGATATCCCAACTGGGCGTTTGTCAAGTCAGCAAGGAAATCTGTTAAACACAATAATGAACAGAAAAAGTCTAACAGACGGAAAAACATTGTCATTCCTTATGTTGCTGGAGTCTCAGAGAATTTCAGAAGGATTTTCAACAAACACAACATCCCAGTACACTTCAAACCCAGCCGGACTCTCAGACAGAGGCTGGTGCATCCGAAGGACAGAACCCCCACACACAAACAGAGTGGGGTGGTTTATGCAGTCCAGTGCAGCGAAGTCTGCTCAGACCGTTACATCGGAGAAACGAAACAACCTATCCACAAAAGAATGTCTCAACATAGGAGAGCAACCTCCTCTGGACAAAACTCAGCCGTTCACCTCCACCTCACGGACAAGGGACACTCCTTTGAGGACCAGAATGTTCAAATTTTGGACCGAGAACACAGATGGTTTGAGAGGGGGGTAAAGGAAGCTGTGTATGTTAAGAGAGAAAAACCTTCTCTTAACAGAGGAGGAGGTCTGAGATTTCAACTGTCTAAGACCTATAACTCAGTTTTGGATTTGATTCCGAAACGTTTTACACCGGATGGGAGCAGGGATGCCTTGTCTGTAAATTAGACTAACAAAGTTCTCTGAGTAGCCTCTGTTGTTGTTTGGGAGGTGTTGTTTGTCAATTTACATACAGTTTTGTGTCTTCTAACAGAGACCTCAAGGGAACCTCCTACTGTTAAGGTGTGATCTTTCAATTTACATGTATGTGTTACAAACCCCCCTTTGTTAAGCTGGGATGTGTCGTTTTGTCAATTTAAATAGAATGGGCATGTTAGTTAATTTGTGGTGTTATTTCAGTTTCCAATTTCATATGTTGGTGCGTGACTTGTAAGCCTGTATAAAACTTCTCGTTCTCACAGCTTCCATTCAGAATTGAAAAAGACTTCTGGACAGAAGTCGAAACGTTTTCTGCAACAAATAAAGTCCAGTTGATCCTGTATTGAACGCCTTTTTTGATTTCATCATGTCCTGGACGACTGAGAATCTTCACCAGCATATTTCTATAAGAGAAAAAATGTCAAATATTTCACAATTTCATGAGTTATAATTAAAATCCACACAAGGCATTAAGGTGTTTTTGCCAGTTCAACTGAACTGAACTTGCAGAAACAGGAACAAACTCGCATGGAGTGTCAGGATCAAGCATAGCCCTATAGAACCTCACTGGCCTGCACAAGACGAGGTCAGTGAACAGGGCCAGGCTGATTCTGGCAGATCCTGATCATCCGCTCCATGTTGAGTTCAGGTTGCTTCCATCTGGACGCAGGTGTCTGCTGCCCAGATGTAGAACGAACAGACTGAAAAACTCATCCATCCCTGTAGCGACCAGGTTTCCCAACAAAGATGATTTATGCTCTGTTATTTGAATGTCTTTATGTCTCAATGTCTTCTCTAATATGGATGTTTTGTGTGTCTGACTGTGAACATATTGCCCCATGGGGATAATAAAGAATATTTAACTTGATGTTTTCTTCTACAGCTAAAGCGTTTAACAGGGACAATAAAAATAAAAACAGAACACCTCAAGCGACAGGGATGAAAAGGCACAACTTTTGTAAACCGAAACTACTGCTAAAAAGTAAAACGTCAAAATTCATTTAGATCAGCACATAATCTAAAATAAATCCAGCTGAAAACTGAACACATTCTCCTGTATTTTCTGCAGCCTTTGACTCCATTAGAACAAAAAAAAAGGGTCATACATGCTCAAACGGGCACAAGAGGCTTTGGGAGACTGCGTCACAGTTGTGCTTTGTGTGTCTCATCCTGTCAATCAAACCTCCATTAGTGGCTACTTGGCTGGGTGGCTCAGGGTGTACTGCGTTGGACATGGACAGAAAATGACAGCGCTGTGTTTCTCCCTCAACATACACATTTTCTATTTGTGTTTTTGTGTGTTAAACCTCTCCGCCGCCACGCGTACAACACAGAGACAGACAAATTCACACATATACTGCTCTGGTGACAGTGTTAAGAGATGGTTTTCATTGTTTTCTTAGCAGCTCCGTTTGTTGGTTTGCGTGCACACATAATGTATCCGCAAGTGCCTTTAGATTCCTGCTGAAGTCCAACGTAAAGTGAAAATTTAATCTCACTTTGTGGACTCAAAGCCTTTTAAGTGTTCGCATGTGTGTCCCTCGTTGGCAGCCTGAAGGCAGGTCATCATGAATCACGTCAGAGCAAATCTGCTGTTAGAAGGAGCCCTCTGCACTGAATGGAAAGGAACACACACACACACACACGCCACACACATGTAATTGCCACTGGCTGGTTTGTTGCCAGCAGTAGTGAATCACAGCGGTCATCACTTGCTGTTTCATATGCGGAGCATGACAGACACAGATTAGTGGAGCGCTGCTGTATAGCTGGCATCTGCTCTGCTCTCCAGTCGTCCTGAGCTTTTCTCTTTCCACCTCTCTCGCGCACTTCACACATTTTCTTATACATTTTTTTTCCCTTTCATTTTATTCTATACGATCTCTGTGATAATCCTCTTTTTTAACTATTCATTTCGGTAACGCTTTACAATAAGGTACACAAAATTTGATTAACTACTAGGGAATGCCTCAGGAACGAATCAGTAGTTAATGTGTAGTTAATCAATACTTACTGGGGAACATAACGCCAAACCTTTTAAAGAAATTACTGGTTAGTTACCTTGTAAATGAAGAGAACCTAATCAAGAACTAATGGGTAGTTACCGTAGTTACCAAGGAAACCAAAGAGAAACGAACCAGGAGCTAATGGGTAGTTAGCCAGTACTTACTGGGAAACACACAGCCAAGCCTTATTAGGGGACTATTGGTTAGTTATCTTGTAAATGAAGAGGAACTAATCAAGAACTAATTGGTAGTTACCAAGGAAACCAAAGAGAAACAAATTTTTTCATTCATTCAACCTTTATTTATACAGGCTAGCCTCGTTGAGTCACGGGGAAACAAATCAGGAGCTAATGGGTAGTTAACCGGTACTGACTGGGGAACACACAGTCAAGTCTGGTTTGTTACCACATAAACAGAGGAGATTTTCTTCATGTGGGTTCTGAATAAACACTGCACCAGACGTCACAGCTCATAATTGTCAAAAACCCTGTTTCCAAGTGATTATTTAATTTATTTGAGTTTCTCTTTTGTAAACCTATAGATGAAAGACATAATCAATTTCATAATCTTGTACTGCTATCATCTTAACTATGTCTGTCTATCACTTAGTACCAAATTATTGTCTGGCTGTTATTTTGTTCACTAATGTTCACCCCAGTAAGTATTGGTTAACTACCCATTAGCTCCTGATTCGTTTCTCTTTGGTTTCCTTGGTAACTACCAGTGGTGGAGAAAGTACTCAAACACTGTACTTAAGTAAAAGTACAGATAAACAGACAAAAATGTACTCTAGTAAAAGTAGAAGTACCATATTAATGTTTTTACTTAAGTAAAAGTAAATAAGTACTTACTTTAAAAAAATACTTAAAGTATTAAAGTAAAAGTACTTGCTGAATGTATTACCTAATGCAATGGTCTACAATACTGTATCATTACGTGTGTGTACTGTATGCATATTTTCTGTAATACATTAATAGTGTTGAGCCATTTTAAAGAACAATGCTGCAGATAATACATGTTTTTATTGTGTTTACTCTGTGACACAGTTCACACTTGGACTTGTGATTCTGTGCGTCAGAATTTCAGTGATGACATGCAGAGTTAAATGTCATTAAGCAAAATAAGAAAGAGCAGTGATTGTCTTGAAAGTTTTTATTTAACACAAAGTAAAACCAATGTGTCATTTTAACAGCAGTGAATAAATTGAAGTAAACGTTGTCTGTTTGAAAAAAGGAGCATTAGACACAACTAACAAAGGAACAGGCTCTGATCATTTCAACTCCAGTTTGTCACCAACTCTAGTTAAAATATTGTCTAAACCTTGTAATGGGTCAATAGTGAACAGTATTTTAACTTCCTGACACCATTTTCAAAACTTGGACCGAGTGTCGAGCCATTTGGAGACATATCTTGTCTCCTAACATCATGAACTGACACATTTTAATATTGCAGCAAGAATTTATTGTTCAAGTTCAGAAGAAGTTGGTTTTCAAAGTTTTTTGAGTCCAGTCTGTCTCTTTTGTGGGAGAAAATTGGTCCTGCTGTATTGAACAGTCTTTGAATAATCGTTCAATAATATTTCAATAATCTTTCAAAAGTCTTTCAATGAGGTCATGGGTGGTGTGTATCTTCTGGCTGACTCTCTGCGGTGGAATCCATTTTGGGTATGTTAGTGGTGCTGTGGGTGCTCCCTGCTCAATGACGTTTATACGTTTATATGAATATACGTCACTGGTCCAACACTTCTTGAAGGCAGGTCTAATGTTACCTGTCCACTTTGCAGTGATTCAATGGACTAACTCCCCTCTCGACATCAGTTACTTTCAAACTAACGACAAATCCAAAAACTGCAACGTGAATGTAACTTGTAACGCAACATATTATAGAAATGTAGTGTAGTAGAAAGTACAGATACTTCATGTAAAATGTAGTGGAGTAAAAGTAAAAGTACCCACATTTAATTCTACTTACCACTTACTACTTTTACCACATTTAATTCTACTTAAAAGTAAAAGTACCCATATATAATTCTACTTAAGTAAAGTACAGATACATGAAAAATGTACTTAAGTGCAGTAACAAAGTTCAACTCTAAATGTGTGGACAATGACAGGCAAAGGTAGAGAGCTGGCTGACATGATGCAGAGAAGAAAGGTAGATGTTTTATGTGTCCAAGACACCAAGTGGAAGGGCAGCAAGGCTTGCAGCATTGGAGCAGGGTTAAAACTGTTTTACCATGGTGTGGATAGAAAGAGAAATGGAGTAGGGGTGGTCCTGAAGGAGGAGTTGGCAAAGAATGTAGTAGAGGTGAAGAGAGTGTCAGATAGGGTGATGTGTCTGAAGGTAGAAGTAGAAGGTCTGATGCTAAACATAGTCAGTGGTTATGCTCCACAGGTTGGATGTGATGAGGAGGAGAAAGATAAATTTTGGAAAGATTTGGATGAAGTGATAGAGAGTATTCCCAGGGAGGAAAGAGTGGTGATTGGAGCAGACCTGAATGGACATGTTGGTGAAGGAAACAGAGGGGATGAGGAAGTGATGGGTAGGTTTGGTGTCAAGGAAAGAAACCAGGAAGGACAGATGGTGGTGGATTTTGCCAAGAGAATGGAAATGGCTATAGTCAATACCAGCCCCTTTCATAAGACAGCTCAGTCTGGGCCTGATGCGTGTTCAGTCCTCCAACAAGCATTCAGAAAAAACACGAAGGCGGATAGGCGAGTCAATTTTACTCGCCTCTTATGCGCCCCTGATCCGCGAGCAGAGGTAGTATCAGGCCCGGATCTGTCGACTTGTGAAAGGTGTAGGGGTGCTGCGGCTTCAAACTGATTTGAATAATGGGAGGAATGATGACGTACTCTCCCGGCGCCCACTGTCGCGCTCTATTTAAATGTGTAAACAAGAACATGACATTTGTATTTCGCTTGCGCATCACTCGCTATTCTTCGCCGAATCTTTTTCTTTTTTATTGATTATCACGGAAATGGCTAATTGGGGTGATGCAGAGACCCATGTACTCCTGTCTCTGTGCGCAGAGGAGGAAATTAATAAGGGATTTACCGGTACAGTGAAGGATGGGGCCCTTCTGGAGCAGATTGCTGTACTGATGCGAGAGCAAAAAACAAAAAAACAACCAAAAAAAAGCATTTGGATAAGCACAACGATGTTCGCTAGCATTGCCATGTTTGTTTACAGACACCTCTGCGGTCCCACTTTAAACACGTAGGCACCACGTCCTCTGAACTGCAGATTTTCACCACGCCTCTTTTCAACCCGCGCTGCAAATCGTTTTGTGAATGCTCCATTGAGCCTGGGCCGTGGTCGGATTCAACTTTGTTTTATGAATAACCCGGGGGGGATTAAAGCCGGGTCGCTCTATGCGGCTATTGCGCGGATTTGACTTATGAAATTGTCTACCTATTTCCAAAAGAGGGAGGAACATAGAGTGACCTATAAGAGTGGAGGAAGGAGTACACAGGTAGACTACATTCTGTGTAGAAGAGGAAACCTGAGGGAGATTGGAGACTGTAAGGTTGTGGCAGGGGAGAGCGTGGCCAGACAGCATCGGATGGTTGTGTGTAGAATGACTGTTGTTGCGAAGAAGAGAAAAAGAGTAAAATCAGAGAAGAAGACCAAATGGTGGAAGCTAAAGAAGGAAGAATGTTGTGAGAAATTCAGAGACGAGCTGTTAAAGGCTCTGGGTGGTAAGAAAGAGCTTCCAAGTGACTGGGCTACTACAGCAACAGTAATTAGAGAGACAGGTAGGAAGGTACTTGGTGTGTCATCTGGACAGAGAATGGATGATAAGGAAACCTGGTGGTGGAATAGTGAAGTGCAGGACGCCATTCAAAGAAAGAGATTAGCCAAGAAGAAATATGACAGTGAGAGGACTGAAGAGAGGAGACAGGAATATAAGGAGATGGGACATAGAGCAAAGAGGGAAGTAGCTAAGGCAAAGCAGAGGGCGTACAATGAGTTGTATGGGAGACTGGACACTAAAGAGGGCGAGAAGGACTTGTACCGATTGGCAAGACAGAGGGATCAGGCTGGAAAGGATGTGCAGCAGGTTAGGCTTATTAAAGATGGGAATGGGAATGTTCTAACAAGTGAGGAGAGTGTGATGGGAAGATGGAAGGATTACTTTGAGGAGCTAATGAATGAAGAGAATGAAAGAGAAAGAAGAGTGGAGGTCATAGAAACTGTGGACCAGGAAGTGGGAAAGATTAGTGAGGGTGAAGTCCGGAAAGCTCTGAAAAGAATGAAGAAGGGGAAGGCAGTAGGACCTGATGACATACCAGTGGAGGTTTGGAAATGTCTTGGAGAGATGGCAGTGAGGTTTTTGACTCAAATATTTAATGGAATATTTGAGGGTGAGAAAATGCCTGAAGAATGGAGAAGAAGTGTGCTGGTTCCCATTTTTAAGAACAAGGGTGATGTACAGAGTTGTAGCAACTACAGGGGAATTAAGTTGATGAGCCACACGATGAAGATCTGGGAGAGAGTTGTGGAAGGAAGGCTTAGACAAGAGGTGACTATCTGTGAGCAGCAGTATGGTTTCATGCCAAGAAAGAGCACCACAGATGCCATCTTTGCTTTGAGGATGTTGATAGAGAAGTACAGAGAGGGTCAGAAAGAACTCCATTGTGTGTTTGTGGATTTAGAAAAAGCATATGACAGGGTGCCAAGAGAGGAGGTGTGGTATTGCATGAGGAAATCTGGAGTGGCAGAAAAGTATGTTAGACTGGTACAGGACATGTATGAGACAGCAGGACAGTGGTGAGATGTGCTGTAGGAGTGACAGATAGCTTCAAGGTGGAGGTGGGATTGCATCAAGGATCGGCTCTGAGCCCCTTCTTGTTTGCTCTGGTGATGGACCGACTAACAGATGAGGTCAGGCAGGAATCCCCATGGACTATGATGTTTGCAGATGACATTGTGATATGTGGTGAGAACAGGGAACAGGTGGAAGAGAACTTGGAGAGGTGGAGGTATTCACTTGAAAGAAGAGGAATGAAAGTCAGCCGTAGTAAGACAGAGTACATGTGTGTGAATGAGAGGGAGGCCAGTGGAACAGTGAGGCTACAAGGAGCAGAGGTCACAAAGGTGCAGGACTTCAAGTACTTGGGGTCCACTGTCCAGGAAAATGGGAAATGTGGTAAAGAGGTGAAAAGAGAGTCCAGGCAGGATGGAGTGGATGGAGAAAAGTTTCAGGAGTGATTTGTGACAAAAAGGTGTCAGCAAAGGTCAAAGGAAAAGTTTACAAGACAGTGGTGAGACCAGCTATGTTGTATGGTCTGGAGACAGTGTCATTGACAAAAAGACAGGAGAAAGAACTGGAAGTAGCAGAAATGAAGATGCTGAGGTTCTCCTTAGGAGTGACAAGGATGGATAAGATCAGGAATGAGATAATCAGAGGTACAGCACATGTTGAACAACTGGGAGATAAAGTTAGGGAGGCCAGACTGAGATGGTTTGGACATGTCCAGAGGAGGGACAGTGGGTATATTGGTAGAAGGATGTTAGAAATGCAGCTGCCAGGAAAAAGACACAGAGGAAGGCCAAAGAGGAGATATATGGATGCAGTTAGAGAGGACATGAAGGTAGTTGGAGTGAGGACAGAGGATAAAGAGGACAGAGTGAGGTGGAGGAGGATGACTCGCTGTGGTGACCCCTGAAAAGGGAAAAGCCGAAAGAAGAAGAAGAAGAAGTACAGTAACAAAGTATTTGTACTTAGTTACATCCCACCACTGGTAACTACCCAGTACTTCTTGATTTGTTCCCGATTCATTCCTGAGGCGCTGCCTAGTACCGGTAGTTAATAAAATGTTGTGTACCTTATTAAAGCGTTACCGAATTTCTACTTTGCAATATGTATAGAAACAGCTGCAAAAGACAACCAGAATATGTTTTGTATCTTCCCACTCCATCTTCTCTGTCGTCTTTTTTAATTGTGCCTTCTTTCTAGTTCCTTATTCATACCTGCAAACTAGTCACCTTTAGGCGAAAATCGCAGTTTTCAAAGCAAAATATATAATTTACGTGAATTGTGTAAATCCGAAGATTATTATTTTTTGGGTGGGGGGGGCAGATTAGATGGCATAATTTCCCACTGACTGGATTTCAAGAAACAACAAGGCTTCTGTCGACAATAAAACATCTTTGTTAGAGTGCGTCATTTGGCCATTCACAACCTCAAGACAGACGATAGTGGAGGGGGGGGGGGAGACGACAGCGAAATCTTTGAACTGAATAAAGTAAATAAATAAAAAACTCTGCAGCGCAAGTTGAACAAAGCGAGGGGGGAGGCGGAAGCAGAGCAGAGGCGGTGTTTTCAAAAGAAAGTAAGTCAATTTTACAAATGAACGACGCAGAGAAAACTGTTCGACCCAACACCTCCAAAATGTGGGAGCACTTGACGCTTCACAAAGATTTTTAAAAAACCGCAATATGCAGCTTTGAAAAGTGACGACACGAACGAGAGAACCACGCTGATGAATCGTAAACATGATGGAGTCGTTAACTAACTTCACCACGGTGTGGATGAAGGATCAGCAGCAGGCAAGTCTCTACAATAAACCACATTTGTTCTGTTTCAAAGTGAGAAAACATAATGTCTGTCTCTGGTAGCTAAAGCTGCTCTGTATTGAACACCTTTTTTATTTTTTGACTAGCCATCTTTTTTGTGTATGTCCTAATTATATTGGGATATGTTAATAAATGTATTTTTTCTTAAAGTCAAAAGTCGTTAAAGCGTAAATTTTTCCTTATGCTGTAGATGAGAAAGAGCCCAGGTAACACA
>JBBPBX010001634.1:19035-34061 GCA_038048925.1 Garcialebias charrua | reverse complement strand
TCTCCTCCCGGTGGGACATGCCCGGAACACCTCACCAGGGAGGCGTCCAGGAGGCATCCTAACCAGATGCCCGAGCCACCTCAACTGGCTCCTCTCGATGTGGAGAAGCAGCGGCTCTACTCTGAGTCCCTCCTGGATGACTGAGCTTCTCACCCTATCTCTAAGGGAGAGTCCAGACACCCTGCGGAGAAAACTCATTTCAGCCGCTTGTATCCGAGATCTCGTTCTTTCGGTCACAACCCAAAGCTCATGACCATAGATGAGGGTGGGAACATAGATCGATCGGTAAATTGAGAGCTTTGCCTTTTGACTCAGCTCTCTCTTCACCACGACAGACCGGTACAGCGCCCGCTTCACTGCGGATGCTGCACCTATCCGCCTATCGATCTCACGCTCCAGTTTTCCCTCATTCGTGAACAAGACCCCGAGATACTTAAACTCCTCCACTTGGGGCAGGACCTCCTCCCCGACCCGGAGAGGGCATGCTACCCTTTTCCGGCTCAAGACCATGGCCTCGGATTTGGAGGAACTGATCCTCATCCCGGCCGCGTCACACTCGGCTGCAAACCGCTCCAGTGAAAGCTGTAGATCACGACCTGATGAAGCCAATAGGACCACATCATCTGCAAAAAACAGAGAAGCAATCCTAAGGCCACCAAAACGGATCCCCTCAACACCTTGGCTGCACCTAGAAATTCTGTCCATAAAAGTTATGAACAGAATCGGTGACAAAGGGCAACCTTGGCGGAGTCCAACTCTCACCGGAAACGAGCCTGACTTACTGCCGGCAATGCGGACCAAGCTCTGACACCGGTCGTACAGGGACCTAACAGCCCATATCAAAGGGCCTGGTACCCCATACTCCTGGAGTACCCCCCACAGAACCCCCCGAGGGACGCGGTCGAATGCCTTCTCCAAGTCCACAAAGCACATGTAAACTGGTTGGGCAAACTCCCACGTACCCTCCAGGACCCTGCTGAGGGTGTAGAGCTGGTCCAGTGTTCCACGACCAGGACGAAAACCACACTGCTCCTCCTGAATCCGAGGTTCGACTATCCGACGGACCCTCCTCTCCAGAACCCCTGAATAGACCTTACCAGGGAGGCTTAAGAGTGTGATCCCCCTATAGTTGGAACACACTCTACGGTCCCCCTTTTTGAATAGGGGAACCACCACCCCAGTCTGCCAATCCAGGGGAACTGCCCCTGATGTCCACGCAATATTGCAGAGTCGCGTAAGCCAACACAACCCCACAACATCCAGAGCCCTAAGGAACTCCGGGTGAATCTCATCCACCCCTGGAGCCCTGCCACCGCAGAGCTTTTTAACCACATTGGTAACCTCAGCACCAGAGATTGGAGAGCCCGACCCAAAGTCCCCAAGCTCCGCTTCCTCAGTGGAAAACGTGCCAGTGGGATTGAGGAGGTCTTCGAAGTACTCTGCCTATCGATTCATAACATCCCGAGTGGCATCACGCCACCCCCGCTATAAATAGTGTTGGTGGCGCACCGCTTTCCCCCCCGAGACACCGGATGGTGGACCAGAATCAACTCGAAGCCATATGGAAGTCTTTCTCCCTGGTCTCTCCGAACTCCTCCCACGCCAGAGTTTTTGCCTCAGCAACCACCCGAGCTACATGCCGTTTGGACTACCGGTACCCATCAGCTGCTTCCAAGGTCCCACAGGCCAAAAAGGCCCAATAGGACTCCTTCTTCAGCCTGACAACATCCCTCACCGCCGGAGTCCACCACCGGGTTCGAGGGTTGCTGCCACGACAGGCACCAACAACCTTGTGGCCACAGCTCCGATAAGCCGCCTCGACAATAGAGGCGCGGAACATGGCCCACTCCGACTAGAGTCCCCTGCCTCCCTCGGAACGTGGTCAAAGCTCTCCCAGAGGCGGGAGTTAAAGCTCCGTCTTACGGGAGACTCTGCCAGACGTTCCTAGTAGACCCTCACAATACGTTTGGGTCTGCCAGGTCTGACCGGCATCCTCCCCCACCATCGGAGCCAACTTCCCACCAGGTAGTGGTCAGTTGACAGCTCCGCCCCTCTTTTCACCCGAGTGTCCAAGACATGCGGCCACAGATCAGATGAGACAACAATAAAGTTGATCATCGAACTGCGACCTAAGGTGTCCTATGCCAAGAGCACATATGGACACACTTAGGCTTGAACATGGTGTTCGTTATGGACAATCCATGACGAGCACAGAAGTCCAATAACAGAACACCACTCAGGTGCAGATCAGGGAGGCCGTTCCTCCCAACCACACCCCTCCAGGTCTCACTGTCATTTCCCACGTGAGCATTGAAGTCCCCCAGTAGAACAAGGGAGTCCCCAGGAGGTGCACTCTCCAATACACCCTCCAAGTACTCCAAAAAGGGTGGGTAATCTGAGCTGCCATTTGACGCATAGGCACAAACAACAGTCAGGACCCATCCCCCCACATGTAGGCGGAGGGAGGCTACCCTCTCATTCATCGGGGTGAACCCCAATGTACAGGCACCAAGATAGGGGGCAATGAGTATGCCCACTCCTGCTTGGCGCCTCTCACCAGTGGCAACTCCAGAGTGGAAGAGTGTCCAACCCCTCTCAAGGAAACTGGTTCCAAAGCCAGAGCCATGCGTTGAGGTGAGTCCAACTATTTCTGGCCGGAACCTCTCAACCTCACACACCAGCTCAGGCTCTTTCCCCACCAGAGAGGTGATGTTCCACGTCCCAGTAGCCTGCTTCTGTAGCCAAGGATCAGACCGCCAAGGTCCCCGAACTCGGCCATCACCCATCCCACATTGCACCCAACCCCTTTGGCCCCTCCTACAGGTGGTGAGCCCATGGGAAGGGGGACACATGTCTCTTTTTTGGGCTGTGCCCGGCCGTGCTCCATGGGTAAAAGCCCGGCCACCAGGCGCTCACCAGCGTGCCCCACCTCCAGGCCCGGCTCCAGAGTGGGGCCCCGGTGACCCACATCCGGGCGAGGGAACATTGACTCCATTTGTTTCACTCATCATAAGGGGTCTTTGGGTTGCACTTTGTCTGGTCCCTCACCTAGGACCTGTCTACCTTGAGTGACCCTACTAGGGGCAAGAAGCCCCTGACAGCACAGCTCCTAGGATCATTGGGACACTCAAACCCCTCCACCTCGGTAAGGTGGCAGCCCAGGGAGTTAAAATAACAAGTCATTTAAATTTGGTGTTTTCGGGTCGAGTTAGCTCTCTCTTTTAAAGACTGACTGGTTGTTTTATTTTGTGAATAAAATAAACAGTATTTTATGTAGGTAGTTAAAAAGGTGGTTGACTTTTCTCTAAGGGTAATGAATGGTCATAAAGTTAGTGTAAAATAAAAGGGTTAACCTAGAAGCTTCAGAATTTGTCCAGATTAAACATTGTTTAACACTCATACACGGATTGGATAAAATCTGTATTCAGGTCATAAGATTTAAACTTGAAACAAGTTTCATTTACATGGTGAGAATTTATTTGGAAGTTTCTGGTCAATTAAAAATAATACAGATTATTAAAATTATCAAATTAAACAATATATATTTAAATCCTGCTAATTGAACTTTTAATTAATTTTAGTTCACTATTAAATCTCGGATGAACCAGCTTCTACAAAAACATCTATATTTAAAATTTTATAGGTTTTCTTCATCATTTGATGTATTTGCACTCATTGTGTCTACTTTTATTGTTCAACTTAGGTGTGTGATTTTGTTTCTTGTATACAGACTATTATTATTCCCCTGATGCATGCTCAATAATCCAGGTAGAAAAATCCAAAAAAGCTAAGTCTGGTCCTCTGGACATTCAAAAAACAAAACAAAGTAAAAAAAAAACTGTAGAAATGTTTCGTCTTTCGTCCGAAAGACTTCCTCAGTCTGAGAATCTGTGTTCCGGTACTCGGTACTCTGGTCCCCCGCCTGACGTGGCGCAACACAATGGACGGCCGCCCGGTCGCCCGCCTGACGTGATGCCGCACAATGGACGGCCTCCTGGGTGCCCCCCGGATCTGGCTGATGGTGATAAGCAACCTCCTGGGCGCCCCCCGGATCTGGCTGATGGTGATGGGCCACATCCTGGGCGTCCCCCGGATCTGGCTGATGGTGATGGGTGACCTTCTGGGCGCCCCCCGGATCTGGCTGTTGTTGGCCCGCCGTCCTGCCTGTTGCCTCCCTCCGCCCGCCCTTGTTCTGGTGGGGTCCGTCTTGGGGGTGTCAGGTGCCACCCTTGGGGGGGTTATGTCAGGCTCTGTCCCTGTCGGTTTCTTTATGTTAATATGTGTGTTATTTTGTGTTCCCCTCCTGTCATACTTTGTTTTTATGAGCTTTGTGATTACTGGTTTCTGTGTATCTCATTCAGTCTCTGTCATTTCCCACTCCTCAGTCTGTCTCTCTGTGCTCAGGCCTTCAGCCTTAATCATTCACAGCTGATCCTCATTCTAATCACCCCAGGTGTTCCTCACTGTCTCGTTTGTGTCAGTATTTAAACTCTGTGTGTTCACTCCTTGAGCACCGGGGCTTTGTCTTTCCACGGTGTGTGATCTGCTCATCTCATCTCCTTTCAGTAAGTGTTTTTGCTCCACTATCAGCATTATTATTTTTGTTAAATAAATCATTGTTCATTTTACATTTGTGAGCCAGTCTGTTTTTCTGCACGTGGGTTCAAACATTAAACAACAGATCATGACAGATCATGTTGTGCCACGTCAGGCAGGCGACCAGAGTATTGTCCAGCAACTGCAGGAAACACAACCTCCAGGTAAGGGACGTCGGCGGCCAAAACACCACTGTCGTTGTCGGCCGGAGCACCACTGTCGTCGTCGGACGGTAAACCATCGTGGTCGGCCAGTAAACCATTGTCGTTGGCCGATAAACCATAGTCGTCGGCCGGTAAACCATCGTCGTCGGCTGATATACCATCGTCGTCGGCCGGTAAACCATTGTCGTCGGCTGGTACACTGTCATCGGCCGGTACACTGTCGTCGGCCGGTACACTGTCGTCGGCCGGTACACTGTTGTCTGCCGGTACACTGTCGTCGGCCGGTACATTGTCGTCGGCCGGTACACCAACGTTGTCGTTTCCTCTTGTTGCAAGGTTTATGTTTCTGTATGATTTTGGTAATATACTCTTTAAATCTACTTGGTTGAAATCACTAGCCGTGATGAGAAAAGCATCAGGGTGTGCTGTTTGCTGCTCACTGATGTGCAGATATAGTTCATTCAGCTCACCTCTAACTTTGCTGTTGGAGCTTGGAGGAATATATACAGCAACAATCATAACAGCTGTAAATTCCCTCGGTAAATAAAACGGTCTGCATTTAATAGTCATAAACTCCACTAAAGGTGAGCAGTGTTTGTGGACCACAGCAGCATCCAGGCACCATGCTTTGTTGATGTAAACACACAGCCCCCCTCCGCGTGTCTTACCTCCCTCGAGGGTTCGGTCTGCTCTGTAGCATGTTAGCTGCCCTAGCTGAACAGCATGGTCCGGAACGTTGTTGTTGAGCCACGTTTCCGTGAATACAAACACACAGCAGTCTCTCACAGTCTTTTGTGTCGTTCGTAGCAGGCGTATATAATCCAGTTTATTGTCCAAGGAGCGCACGTTAGCCAAAACCATGGATGGGATCGCCGGTTTGTGTGGGCTAGCTGCTAGCCTAGCTCCGATACCTCCGCGCTTACCCCGCTTCTGCTTCCTGTCGCGCCGCTTGTCGCGTTTCCAATGCGGGCGCGATGGAGGGAGGCTCGGTGCTGGCTCCCAGAGCAGGTCGCAGTCACTCCGCTTGTTGCGCTTCCACTGCGGGCGCGATGAAGCGAGGCTCGGTGCTGGCTTCCAGAGCAGGCCACAGTTCCGTAGCTTCTCCTGGAGCTCGCTGTTTATTCCCAAATGAGCGGTTTTTCCAACATCAATCAGGAACTCACGGCTGTACTTGCGTTCTTGAACACGTAGACATGACGGAGACGTGACGGCACATTGCGGCATGCAGGACAAAGACAAAAACACAGTGTTCTTGGGAGAGAGAGAAGCTGCAGCGAGTGCTCGCGCCGCCATCTTGTATGGAACAACACCTCTTCCACCGGGTAACAGAGGCTATTTCTAGAGCATACAGCAGCACAGGTCAGCAGGTACCCAGTGGGGTACATGCTCACTCAACTAGAGGCCTAGCCACTTCCTGGGCCTTGTTTAGAGGTGTTTCAATAGCTGACATCTGTGCAACGGCTAATTGGGCATCTCCAAACACGTTTATTAAACATTACAGCCTGGATGTTACAACCCGTGACGTCACCTAGGCCGTGCTCTCAACAATGGAGAACTAAACGTGTTGACGCCTGTCTGATTGAGGCTAAAGGTCACATAAGCATGCATTTCCAGGGCGTGTAAGGTGTTCCCATATATCATATGTTGCACCGCAGTGAACTGACTGATAAGGGAACTGGGGCCTCATGTACAAAGACTTGCGTGGATTTCTTACTGAAAAGTTGTGTACGGTCAAATCCAGAAAACTGCGTACGCACAAAAAAATCCAGATGTATCAAACTGTGCGTACACCGGAATCCACGCACATTGCTTTTGTACATCACAATCAACGTGGAATTGAGCGCACATGAGAGAGTGGCCGACTCCGCCTTTGACACGCCTCCATATAAATATGCAAATTCATTTAAATTTGCCCTGCACGTTAGGAATGTCGTCTTTGCTCTATTGCAAATCATGTCGAAACGTGGAAAAAAGAGGAACTTCACGGACTGTGAACTGGAGACACTTCTGAGTGACGTAGAGAGGCACAGAAAAAGGTTTTGTTAGGCACGCTCAGCGCACAACAAACGTCCACTTTTAAACGAGAAGTTGACCCAGCTGTTTTAACATGCATTGATAGGTCAGTGGGTAGCGTGTCTGCCTTTTGTCCCAAAGGTCATGAGTTTGAATCCCGCATGGTACAACGTTTTTTTTTTTAAATTCATTCCAGATTTAAAGAACACAAGAAAACTATTTAGAATGAACAACATGAAATGAAACAATACATGAAATGAAGGAAAAAGAGGATTTCTTGTGTTTTTAAAAAAAATAGTTTTCTTGTGTTCTTTAAATCTGGAATGAATTAAAAAAAAAAGAAAAACGTTGTTTTCATTTAAATATACCCTGCAACAGAGGAATGTCGTCTTGTCCCATCATGCATCACGTTCTTCAACTGCTAAAACAGCTAAAAATGAACAAAAAACAAGAATTTAAGCTGTGCAGAACTATTCAGTCTTTCTGTTTTTTATATTTTTTGCAGGTTATATTCTGATTGCGTCCATGTGGATGTAATAATTGTTAATCATGTGTGTTTGGGTGGAAATAATCATTATTACCCCATCATGAACAGTTTCCAGAATCACCTGTAAGTGTCGCCAAAGGAACAGAAACCACAGAAACGTGCGTACGCCAGCCATGGGGCTGGCGTGGAGGTGCGCACATATCCACGTTCAGTTCAGTTTTGATACATACGGAGTTTTGCGTGGATAGTAGGCATGTAACGGTTGTAGTTGGTGTACCGAACCGAAAAGGTACGGAGGTGGACCGAACCGAACGTGCTGTACCGAAACGGTTATTTTTTCACTCATTGAATGTTAATATGTGCGCCGCGGAACAAAATTTCCTGGGCGCGTTTCAGCACGGAGCTATTATCTCGCAGCACGCGCAGCATTAGCCGTTAGCTTCTCGCTGCGGTTTCCTGTTTGTTAACGTTATGGTTTTCTTGTTAAAAGACGAGCGCACAAAGCTGTGTGTGTGGACGTTTTTTCATGAAGACTGGATCTGCAGCAGCAACACGTCTAACGTGAACGAGCTGTTACAAAGTACGCTAACCACACAGCTGCATTTAAACAACTTCTACAAAGTGCGCTAACAACACAGCTGCATTTAAACAACTTCATCAGGTAATTTAGATGGGTCCAGATCAATAACACAAACTGTATGAGTTTTTAAAGCTCTGAATCTAAGTCTGAAAGTTTTTAATGCACAGTTGATCCTTGCTATGAGACATCCATCACGTCAACACTTAAGTCAAAAAGTTCAGCTCTTTATGAAAAAACTAAAACTGATGGTCAACAAGTCCTGGAGCTGATTTAAACCCTGCCCTGATGATGAGTGAGATATTCAACCGTTCAAGAGGTATTGTTATTTTATTATAATTATTATTTATAATTTATTATTATTTAAAATTATAATCTTATTAACTTATTTTTTTACCTCTGTGTTTTATTTCCAGTATTTCCAGTTACAGAGGTAGCTGCTCTCCTTCCACTTCAGGGAAATCCACCAGAGATCACCTGCTGCAGCTAAGAAGTGTGTGATGACTGAATTGAACTCTGGAACTGTTCCAGGACCAGTCCCACCAAGAAGAGGTTGTGAGTAATGAGGACAAATACAGCCACACTGGTGCTACTGGACAAAAACTTTATTAGTTAAGATTGTAAACAGTCTGTTGCTGCTTATTGTTCTGGTTCTGACTGTTATTGTATTCATTAAGATTTTTATTATTTTTAATATAATTTATTTATTGTAGAGTGCTGTTTATTTAAAATATCATCCAAATGGGTCACTTTTATTTATTACTACAATACAATACAAACATATTTTTGGCATATTTTCAAAATAAACATTTTGTAAGTCTTTATTTTGTCTTTTTTTTTTTGTACCGAAAATAAACCGAAAATAAACCGAACCGAGCCCTCCTTGTAATTGAACCGAACCGAAATGTGATTTTAGCGTACCGTTACACCCCTAGTATTTGCTGCGGAGGTCGGACCGGAGCGGGGCGGAGCCGTAACGCGTGTGGTGTAATTTTGGCGTAAACCTAACCAAGACCCTAAACCTAACGCCAGAGGCTTGACTCGAAACTTTGACACATAGCTTTAGACGGAGCCTGCTGTCAACGCTTGTAACGGTGACAATGTACCTTTAAACCTACTAGTAGGTACAGTAGGGGCATTCTGACCGTATTGAATTGGGTTGATAAGCATTGATAATAGGGCCATTCTATGGTTGATAACATCCGAAGCGGGTGGAAAAACACCAAACTGTATTTTTTATGCAAAGTTGTTTTGAAAAAACCTTTCCGAGTTAAGATGTCGGAGAAATAAACAGCCACACTACAGGGGGTCATGTTAGCTCATTAACTATATAAAGACAGGTTGTCAGGACCCCAATGCAAACAAAAATAAGCAACAAAGGAGTTGACGTTGTCAACAATAGCCGTGTTTCCATCAAGGTTTCTAGGTGCGCATTTTGAAGTATCGCAGCAGAAAAGCTTAATGGAAACGGCAAAATGCGCAGTTACTTCCTGAAATTTGCCAAAAAGTAGATACGCTCGCTTGAGGTGGTTTTTGGGATCTTCGAAACCGAGCAGATGCGCAAAACGACAGATGGAAACACATTTGCCGACTCGTGCTGCCGAAGCGAACATTCACGTCACGTGACTGATCAGCTGTTTCCGCTCCGGACAACATGTAACATCGCTAAAACTAGTTGGCATGACAGAATAAATACAGTATTTTCTGGTGTATAGGTCGCACCTGTGTATAGGTCGCATTGTCCAATTATCACCAATAGATTGGAAAAATCCCTAGATAGGTCGCACCGGTGTATAGGTCGCACCTACGTTTAGCTCTGCTGCAAATGTCTGCCACAGGAGCGCACAGCAAGGCTTTTAAGAAGATTAACACTTAAAAACAATTATTTGTTTGATAAAAATTATAGCAAATATATGTCTGAGCTGAACTTTTCCTTAATAAATGAACGTAATTGTGAAATGAGCTGGATTTAAAAATTTGTTTCGCCGAAAGTGATAACAAGCCATATATAGGTCGCACCTGTATAGGTCGCAGGCCTTGAAAAAACCATAAAAAGGTGCGACCTATACACCGAAAAATACGGTACAACTTGCCCGATAGCAACACGTACCTGAAATATTCTCTCCATTTTGACGAGATGTGTGGCCGGGTTCTGTTTTCAACCGCTACTTCCTGTTTACTGTAGACATGCGCAGTGCTGACGTCTGACGTAATGACGCTGACGTCTGACGTAATGACGCTGTGCGTGGCTTGGTAGATGCGCTACAAGTCAGTAGATGGAAACACTTCTGCTTCGCATTAATTTGTATTTACATATTTGCGAGATTTCAAAAATTAGCTCAAAAATCGAAATGAAAATGGATGGAAACACAGCTATAAAGTGAGAAAATATGGTTGTTGGCACAGTAATTTGAGTGATGTGACCCTACATTAGCTGTTAAACAAAGCAAAAAAACAACAATAACATAAACGGTGTCAGACTTTTGGATTTCCATTAAAAGGAACGCTGAAACAAAAACATTAACCCCACCACAGATGAAGCAGCAGAAATGTTATCCAACAGAAGCAAAGAAGGAAAAAGGTCAAGGTAAACCGGACCGGAGATTTAAAATGTTCATCACAATCACAGCTTGCCATCAGCTATTAAGCGTCCGGCGGAGGACAGCCACACAAATCCAGGCCTGACTGCCTCTCACAAAACCTCCTTATCTCACCTGTCCACCTGTCCCGCTCACTCGTCCATCTTCTACCCGCCGACCGCTGTGATTGCATCTTTAGTGTTACTGCTCGAGCGACAGCTCTGCTGCAATAGCAACATAAAGTCAGCCATTAAAAGAAGGCGTATTTATTATTTCTGAGACACAAGGAGACAGCGGAGGGGATTGCCTCTTCCTTTGGCCGCCTGACGAAGATGATGGTGAAATCAGCCGTTCATTAGCCGCCTGCCTCTGAGGAAGAGCAGGGGGGAGGCCCAAACTGGAGAGTACTCACGTTATATCTGTGCTGATTAAATATTTATCGTAAAAAAAGAAGTAATGGACTTAAAAGAAAACATTTTAAATTGATGCTTGTTTATGTTCCCTCACAGGCACAATAAAATATCAGATGAGATTGGATATTAAAGCTCATTATTATCCATTATATACATATTGCCCTGAGGGGAGGATTATATGCAAGCGCTAATTTAGCATTAAAATTTCATCACTGAGTTGCAGAATATTTTTGATGGAGAAACATTTTATCTGCACTTTCATAAAGTTATAGGCTAATTAAACCTCATAAGTATCACCAACATAAAAACAGAAGATGCAGTTTAATGTAAAATCAGTCTGTGTCGTGTCATTTAGTTTTCTTCCCCCTTGTTTCTCGCCTCATGCCGTTCAGTTCCTGTCCCTCCCACTCTCACCTAACCTCAGTGTCTTCCCCAGGTGTTTACCTGTCGTTAGTGTCTCTTTAATTACTGTCATTTTGTTTGTCCTCGTCCGTGCATTGTGCCTTTCTTGCAGATCATGTTTGTTTCCCCTTCAAGCTTTAGTGCTTTTCTTGTATGCGTTGCTGCCTTGTCAGCCTTTTTTGTTTTGTCTTTTGTTAATAGTTTTATAATTGTACCTCCAAGTTCTGAGTTTTGGTTTTACATTTGGGTTCTGCTCACCACTAAACATGACAGAATGCACGGACCGCCGAGAGCCTAGCAGACCAATTACTCTGCTCGGGTTTTGTGCCAGAGAAACGGAGAGAAGGTCGCCATTTAAATTTTTTTAAACTTCCAGTCTGATCCCGATACCTAAATCTGAATATCGGCCGATATCGATCCTGTTCCGATATCATAATCATAATTGATTTCATGAGGCTGTAATAATCTCCTCTCATGTACAATATGTACACATACAGTATACTGTATGCATGCAAGTCCAAAAAGGCAACTTGAAGTAAGTTTTATTAATATTGGATAACTTTCAAAGTTACATTTAAATTCTAACACAAAACACATTTTTTTTAATTCCTAGCTTTAAAGTGGATATTAAAGTGATTTATTTAAGTGATTGTTTAAAGTTATTTTTTTATTTTTTTAAATAAGGGGGTGATATAAGACTTTTGTTTCTTTCTTCACACTTTTCATTCAATGTTTTCTTGTTGATGAATTTGTTTTGTTTATTTAGTTTCTTTTAAATGAATGAATAAATTAATAAAAGAAAAGAAAATGTTAAATGGCTTCAAACATCTGCTAAGTTCATGGCATAAACCAACACAGACGTTCCTGTTTTTAGTATTTTACATTACTTTTTAATGTAGCCTTTTATGTTTCTTTTTTTTTACTATATATAATTTTCTTGCAGTTTTCAAATCATGTGTTTTTCTATGATTGTCTACTGTTGTACTGATAAATATCTCCTGGAGGGTAAACTATATCTTGGCTGCAAGTATCAAGCTGTGAAATCCTTTGTTTTCTACAACTTATAGTGTTTGGTCATTAATTATGATGAAGTTTACGTTTAGCAACTTCTTGGTGAACATTCGAGCTCCGTGGCTTCAGCTGTGTGTTTTTCTTGTTCAATCCGCAGCAGGCAGTCTGATTTTGGTCAGCCACGCTCAGTCTGTCTTTCCTCCGAGACGGGCAGACTGAGCGGGCAGATTGGGCGTGGCTGGCCGGGGTCGAGCTGCCTGCTTCTGGTTGAGCGAGAGTGGTGCCCCGCTGAAGCCCCGGAGCTCAAATGTCCAACGTAAAACTAACTTTACTGCAGTTTAATGTGATGCTATGGCTCTGCAGACATGGCCGTTGCTGTTTTGTTTTGTGGTGTTCCTAGTATACTTCCACACAGCGGACACGTTTCGATGAAAAGTTGGCTAGCTGTAAGCCACAGTGCTACTGCACGTTGTAGCTGGCTGCAAACTCTGAAATGGATTTCCTGAATGTGAGGCGGGTCTTATTACTCTGTGTTTGATGATGATGATGATGATGATGATAAATTTTATTTCAGACAGACATTTCACCACAAAACATAATACTGAATACTTTCATGTTTCCAAGTATAGATACAATCTTAATATCAAATAAACATACCCAATTTTTATATGCTAATATACATTTGTTTCTTTTCCTTTCCTCTAATGGTGACTGTGAGTCTGAAAAGGAGTATGATGAAGTTTAACTTATATTATCATACCCCTTATCCATTTAATAATTCATAGGATAAATAGTCTTCCTGTTGCCTGTATCCCTTCCAGAAAAAAAAGAAGTAATATTAATTTTAATAATTAAAAAAATAAAATAAAAAATAAAAACAGTATTTTCTGGACTAGATGAAAGTATCTACATATACCTACTCACGTAGATATACATACACATCTACCTGCATAAATACATAGATAACATTTCCTTATTTACACATCCACATATATTTACACACATGTACACAGATCAGCACCCAATTGTCCAAATCATCCTCAGTTCTATCATTACCATCCAATTTCTCACCCTTGATCATCCTTATACTTTTGAATAATAATCATTTTTAGTCTTTTCTTAAAATACCTCATGCTTGGACTTTGCTTCAACTCTTTGGTGAGTTTATTCCAAATCCTCACTCCAATGACCGAAATGCACATTCTTTTCATTGTTGTTCTCACCTTCAAAGTTCTGAAATTCAGGTTTTCTCTATAGTTATATCTCCCGACTTTGTCAGTAAATAAATTTTGTATATTTTCTGGTAATAGTTTGTTTCTAACTTTATACATAAATTGTGCAGTTTGAAACTCTATCAAATCTTGGAATTTAATAAAATTAGAATCAATAAATAAATTGTTAGTATGACAATAAAAATCAACCTTATGAACTAATCGAATGGCTCTTTTCTGTAATGTGCATAATGGTTGGAGCGAGGTTTTGTAAGTGTTGCCCCAAACTTCCACATAGTAATTTAGATATGGCAAAATAAGTGAGCAGTAAATAATATGAAGAGCAGAATAATTTAAAAATTTTCTAGCATTTCATGAGTTTCATGAGACACGCCTCCGTTCAGGAAATCCATTCCATAGTTTGAAGCCAACGTGCATCATGGATTGGAAGTCTCTGCAGGCTGGATAGGAAAAATCCGATACGTAAATTATGCTGGTATCGGAGGCCGATACCGGATTGGATCGGCCCCATCCCTACTTTCGGGTGTGCACCCTCCAGGACAGTGGATCCCAGTGTGTCAAGGTTCCCTTCAGTCTTTTCCTCCTCTCCTGCACCCTGCTCATCTCCATCGACTCACTACTTTTCTACACACGTCAGAGCACATCCAGGTGAGGATTCCAACAACTGTACTATATTTTTTGCCATATACGTCACACCGCCTTATAAGTTGCATCAGTCCAAATATGTCTAATAAGTGGAAAAACACATAAATATGTCACTTCACCATTTAAGTTGCATCTATTACGCGTCACCGCTGACAACCTGGAAATATGGGCCGGTGTTGTGCCAAAAATTGATTGGCTGCCAAATGGTGGCCACGGGAGTGTGCACGGGAGGACTTTAATGAGGTTAACACTTAAAAACAATTATTTGCTTGCTCAAAATTATAGTAAAGGTGTGTCTCAGTCTAACTTTTGCTTAATAAATGCACTTTGACTATCAAATCAGCTGTATTTCAAAAGCTGACACACAGAAGTAGAAGCATGCGCAGGAGGACTCACTGTGCGTTTATTTGAAATTGAACAAGATAACCACCTAAAAACAATTATTTGTTTGCTTGACTTTATAATAAAGGTGTGTCTCAGTTGAATTTATACTTAACAAATGTATCTCATTAGTCAAATTAGTTGCATTTCGCCAGGCAGCGCAGTGAAATGAATCTGATTTGACGGTTGCTCCAGGTGAGCAGAACGAAGGTGACAGGCTATGGCAAGCTGATTGTGTCATCAATAGTCACTTTTACCTGTTACATGACACAACAGCATGCCATACTGCTCGAATGCCATCTAGCGGCTTAAAATGGTAGTGTTCAAATTTTTTCAGTCAGAACGAATGAAAATGCTCATATTTCAGCCAAAAATTGGTTTTTAAATATGTGAAAAGATCCATAAATAAGTCGCTTCAGCATATAAGTCGCAGGGCATGTAAATTATGCAAAAGCTGCATCTTTTAGGCAGAAAAATATGGTAATCATTTGAAATCCCGCCGCTTTGCAGCCCTCCATCTGTCTCT
>JBBPBX010001634.1:3515-18084 GCA_038048925.1 Garcialebias charrua | reverse complement strand
CTCAGTCCATCATTGTATGTGCTAAGTTGGTTGCTCAGCATGGTGAAAAAAAAGTGCACCAAAAAGTTATTTTTTGGTGCATGAAAAATGCCAAACATAAAATTTATTTGTGCTTAAAAAAACATTTGATTATATAGCTTATGAACTTTAAAACTACTGTATGATTGTGATCATTAATGTACATCTGGTAACGCTAGTGGCCCAAGAAACCAAAACATTTTTTGAGTCTCAACTGTGTGAACATGGTCATGTTTAGGCAAATATCATGAATATAATATGAATATATAGAATAGTATACAGTGTATATATAATGTACAGGCATGCTGTATGTATTTGTTCCTAAGGGAAATTCAACATCCAGCAGAAACTGCAAACATAACATGACGTGGAAACTCCACAGAACAATTTAAAGTCAAAATTATATCTCAAAGCCACAAAACCTACGTTGAAAAATCCTTAACTTGTTTTTTAAATACTGTAAGCTACAAACATTACACAACAAGACCATCCATCCATCATCTTTTCCCACTTCTTCCTTTTTGGGTCACGGGGAGGGGGGTCACTAGTACCCATGTCCAGCCATCACTGTACGAGAGGTGGAGGACACACTGGACAGGTCTCCAGTCCATCACAGGGACACATAGAGACAAACGAGACAAACAACCATTCACTCTCATGCATGTTTCTGGTCTGTGGAAGGAAACTGGAGTACCTGGAGAAAACCAACGCATGCACGAAGAGAACATGCAAACTCCACCCAGAATGGTCCCAGGCTGGGATTTGAACTTGTGACCTTCTAGCTGAGAGGCTGCAGCTCTACCAACTGCGCCATTGTGCTGCCCTACCTGATGACATCATTCCACACAATAACCTGCCACCTTCCATGATAAATAAAATAACGAATAAACCCAACGCTGCACCCACCAATCCAAGTTTCAACCAGAGAGTTGGCACTTGGTCATTTTTAAGTAAAAACATGACACAGGCCATGATCCTAAACCGTGAAGCAGCAGCTGAGCCAGACGCTGGTTAACATTAGAGCCGTTGTGCTCACGCTTGTGTATTTATTGTGTATTTATTGTGTATATACTGTATTGTGTATTGTACTTGGGACCGTGCTTTTTCTGTGGTAGCTCCTAAGCTCTGGAATGACCTCCCATTAGACAAGACAGGCCTCTTCACTTGCTGTTTTTAAGTCTCTTCTTAAAACTCATCTTTTTTCTTTGGCTTTTGGTACAATCTGAGATGTTTTAACTTTGCTTTATTGTATTCATAATTTATTATTTTAGTACTGTTTTAGTCCCTTCCATTTTTTGATTGTATTGTATTTTTTGATTGTATTGCATTTTTTGATTATGTGTACAGCACTTTGGTCCTGTTGGGTGCATAAAGTGCTCTATAAATAAAGTTGGTATGGTATGGTATTTGACCTTTTATACTCATTTGGAAGTAATTTGTATGAATTTCTTTTAATAGAAAGAGCAAAAAAGTAGGTCTTAAAATATCCAGAATGGTGTAGCTAGAGTTTCAACCTGTGCTGGAAAAGTATTTGTGTTTGTCTGCTTGGCAACTTTCACCCAGATAGGTTAGTAGATATTTGTAATTGATTCATTAGGTGTTGTTTAATAAACCGGACGCTCAGTTTACGATGTAAATTAGATTTTAGACCGAGTAAGGAACATTCATTAGTCCTTTCTGCTGGTCAGAACAGAACAATAGTTCAGTGCACTTTTTGCCGCACAATCTTTTTTTTCTTTCTTTTTCTTCTTGCTGAAACTAAATCTGTGTTGTCTTGTTTGGTGCCGCAGGCGTAAAGGGCTTCGAAGTCAACGGGTGTCGTGCTTCTTCCACCAGGCAGCCACCCGTCTCTGAAGCCAACATGCGTCACCCTCATTGACGGAGGAAGTTCCACGTGTTTCTGCAGACAGAGCCGTCTGCTCGCAGCCCCACTTCCCCGTGCCGAGATCCGTCCTTACAGAACGAGGTCAAGCCTGCATAATGACCCTAACGAGTCAAGATCCACCGGATTAGATTATTTCAAAGAGTTTGCAGAGCTGCCGTTTTGACAACAAATATCCCCGAGCTACGGCATGATGGTCATCCCCTGGCTGCTTCTGACATCGCAAAAACAATGTGTTGATTTGGATTTCACGTTCAGCCGCTCGTTGTGTCCACACGGCTTAGGCGGAGAGATATGTCATTCTGGGGGTTAGGCTAATTTCAGCCAGGCCATTTCAGACGATGTCAGTAAGCGGAAGAGAAAATGGAGCTGACCTCCCGCGCCCTGCGCTGCTATGCCACGTTAGACTTCCCCTTCACAAGATTTGGTAAATGTGCCATATTTATTTCCCCCCACTGTCCACTTTATTACGTTTTGTCTCACATATCGGGCACGGCGCTCCGTGACAGATCGCAGGCCTCGACCAGCAGACGAACGCCATCCTGCTCTGGTAATGCGAAGAGATGGGAGGCAGCCGAGTGTTCGGTTCAAGAATAAAACATGTCGCTCCATCTGCGCGTCTCCTCGTCATGAAACATTTGGTGAAAGCGTCGCTCTAATCTGCCGCTTCTTTGGCTGTAATTATCAAGCCCGTACGTCCACCAGGCCTTTTCCTCTCTCCTCTCGCATTGTGTCTCTTTTGTGTTTTGCTTTTCTCATCGTTTTTGTGTTCCTTTTCCTGTCTTTTGATTCCAGCGGATTGAAGAAGAACGGGCCCGATTGTCTCGCCTGAGGTAAGATTTCATAGGTTTACATATCAAAGTCTATAAATAGATAACAGCTTTTGAAAGGCAAAGTGAGGAGAGAGAGGAAAGTGTGTGTTTCTTGTGCGCACGGAAAGGCTTGTTTGTGTGTGTTTTTGTGTGAAAGACGGAGAGGCTTTCCCACTTGCATACACAGCGCGGAGAGCTTCCACCAAAACAAAAGGGATTATGGTGTTTCAAGGGTGTTGTGTTTGCTGTGTTTATTCACATGGCTCATGGGGCTGCGCGGGACCGGCAATGAATGTCAATGTCAGGCGGTGAGAACGCTGCAACGCAAGATAAATACGATGAACAATAAACACAGATTAAGGCAGAATGTGTCACGCTACATCACAAACAGAGCCCAAGCCTCGTGACATCAACTAACCCTTTAAAAGTGTTGACGCGATTGCGTTGTAGTAAAAGGAAAAGGCGACGGCTGATTGTCTGTAGTGCACGATCTGGACCTGATTGGTATGGACAGTTCAGCAAATCCAGGTGTCACGCCCGTTTAATCCAGACCTGGAAGCAGCAGCGGTGATTTAACCGAAGGTGGACAGAGTAAGCAATAATCATTCTGGCTTAGAGGAAAGCAGAGATTAATGCATGAAGTGCTTAAGTTGAAAGAGGTGCTTTGAGTAAACTAATTAGCTTGGAGGGCGCTCTCTGCAGCAGGTGCAGTGTGTACTGCAGGTGCAGCTAATGTCCACGTCATCCAAACACGCCACTGTCATGGTAAAATAAAAAAAGTTTGTCCAGGACGTTCATCTGTAAGGTAAAGGGCTAATGTGCACAATATTACAATTTATTAGTGAACATGCGTAGTCCTAACTTTAACTTAACCGATTGCTTTTCCCTTTTGCTTTTTTTTTAAATTTCCACATCTAATTACACTTTCATTCATCAATGTTGATTAATAGGTCCTGTGGCACGCCTGCCTCATTTTACTCTCAATTAAGCTGGTTGATGCATGTTCTCATCAAGCAAGATGCATTGGCCTGGTTTACTTGAGGCGCTATTAGTGGACACTGTAATTAGTATCCCGGCACACAGAACTTCCCCCACCTCCTGAGCCTCGTTCCCCGAGCTGCCATCCCTGGCCTCTTTTAATGCCTTCCAAATAATGGAGATAACAGAATAGATGAGGGATGAGCGCTCCGACTTGCGCTAATCATCTTCCACTCTGCAGTTTTTATGCCGTTTTCTTTATTTCTCAGCGGGAGAATTGTGGCTTGTGAAACCACCAAACTTCCGGCGCCTTGACAGACCTCTTTGTGTGCCAACCACTCCAGCTCCTCCCCGCGTTTTCCTTATCAGTAGGGAGATGTATGTCTTTATCACATTTCACACTCAAAAGGGAACAGCCGGCTTGATGCATTTGCCAGTAACTAAATGTGGGGCTTTATCGAAAATATCAGTCTAAGTTGTGCACATTAGCGCTCGCGCTCTTTGAGAAGTCTCTTTAAAAGAGGGCTGATTACACGCTTGTTGCTGTTCTGATACCAGCCTCGGCGCTGGAGCTCCCTTTTTTCTCGCTCAGCCAGCTTTCCCCGAGCGCTTGTCTGTCTCTGATTCCGTTCACTTCAAGGGATCTCTAGCTGAAGAGGACTCTTGGGGCCTCGGCAAAGAGCCCGGCTGGACTAAAGGGATGGGTGAAAGATGGAACGAGATGGAAGAAAGAGAAAGAAGAGCATGGCCACAGAGTGGCCGCTCTTTGTGCTTCAGACTCTGTAGTTGTGGCCTCGTCTCGTCCCCGTGTCTGCACAGACAGCTCCCATGGGCCCCTGTGCCGAGCTTGTAAGTGCTAATTGGGCCTGTTAGGGTCAGCAATTAGCCAGCTGCTATTGAAGGATGGTGACAGCCAGGCCTTTTCATAGACCTGTCATTCTTTTAGGGGCAGAGGGAGAAAGAACAGAACGCAACACAGCCGGACTGATGTTCAGACGTCCAGTGGACAAGCTGGAGACGAGGATGAACCAGCAGGATGTCCCACAATGCAGTGTGCTGAGGTTTAAGGGGAAGGGGTGGCGTGGAGCATCAGTTCTTTCACTTCAGTAGGAAGTGGAAGGACTGATGCAACTTTTCAAGAAATACCCCATCAAGCAGCGCCGTTCCCTTCCTGTTTGAAATGGACCGTTTAATACTTAAACTCGTTGTCAGTGTTTGTGGTGCTGCGGTGTCTGAAGAAGTTACTCACTTGTTTTTATCATCTAGCGTGAAAAAGATGGTCCTAAAATGCGCAAACATTGAAATTGTAAAAACATATTTATTTCTTCTTCTATTGTCTTACGTGCAGTTTATACAAAGTGCGAGTTGGTAAGTGATTCTGATACAACAACCTTCAGCTAAAATACAAGTTTTACTGAAAGAATTATAAAAAATGCATCGCACTAACTTCTTCTGTTTAAAAACAGAAGCACAACTAACTTAATAATACAACATTTTATTGTGATAATAGTATTATTAGTTTTAGTGATGGAGAATATATTATTTGCAGTGGGGAACCAATGACTAAGTAATATCCTATTAAACATCAAAGACACTACAGTCAAGATCACGTTACATCACTTTACAGTACTTTGTTTTGTAATCCAATGACTCACTGACATGAAGTGTTTTCAAAGTCAAAGTCAAAGTTAAAGTCAACTTTATTGTCAGATCTGCAATATGTACTGTACAGGACATACACAGGACCGAAATTGCGTTTCTCTCAGTCCCTCGGTGCAACAGTAAACATCTAAACATTGAAACACTGAAACATATAATAATAGACATAAGCATAAAATAGTAAAACTAACACTGTCCTGAGTTTTTTTTTTTTTTGCATAGCGGTGCAAGAGCATGAAAATCCACACCAACTCTAAAACTAAAACATTAAACATTTAATGAACATAATACTGTCCTGAGTTTTTGCATACTAGCACAAAAAAAAGAGTATAAAAAGTATAACTAAAATAAACTAAAGGTTTCTAGCATTGACATTTGCAAAGTGGCAAAGCAGCGTATGAGTCAATGTACACAGTATATGTATGAGGTAGTAGTTGATGTTGTTATAGAGGCAAAAAGTGGCATATGCAGTAAGGCACATTGGGCATCCCTAAATAAGACCGTTCAGAGCACACTGTATATGTACCAGCAGTGGTGTAGATATTAGAGTAGTGTAAATAAATGTAAACAGTAGTAATTACATGTAAGCAGTAGTAATAAAAGTAAACAGTATTAATAAATGTAAACAGAGAATGTAAACAGTATTATGATTATAGGCAGTGATGTAATACAGACATTAGTGCAAGTATGAGAATTAGTGCAAACTGTATGAGCACATGACCGAGAGTTTAGTGAAAAACTTTGTGTTGAGTGATAATGTGTGAGAAAGTTTTAGTGTTAAGGCAGTTCAAATGGGAGGGGGGGCAGAGCAGGCAGAGTGTTTAGCATTCTGACTGCCTGATGAACAGAGCTGTCTCTCAGTCTGCTGGTTCGAGCCTGGAGACTCCTCAGTCTCCTCCCTGATGGCAGTAGTCTGAAGCAGCTGTGTAGTGGGTGTGTGGGATCACCTGCCATGCGGTGGGCTTTCCGAGTGAGGCGTTTGCTGTGTAAGTCCTGCAGTGAGGGCAAGGAGGTGCCCACGATCTTCTCAGCTGCTCTCACAATGCGCTGGAGGCTCTTGCGGCAGGATGCAGTACATGCACCAAACCACACAGTGATGCAGCTGGTCAGGACACTTTCTATGGCACCTCTGTAGAAGGTGCTCATGATGGGGGTTGAAGCTCCAGCCCTTTTCAGCTTGCGGAGAAAGTAGAGACGCTGGTGAGCCTTCTTTGCCAGTGCTGCAGTGTTCCTGCTCCAGGACAGGTCCTTTGAGACGTGCACTCCCAG
Organism: Garcialebias charrua; assembly: GCA_038048925.1. Lineage (NCBI taxonomy): Eukaryota > Metazoa > Chordata > Actinopteri > Cyprinodontiformes > Rivulidae > Garcialebias > Garcialebias charrua. Next base: position 11,466 of record JBBPBX010001634.1, on the reverse strand, counting down.
GAACTTGGTGCTGTCTACTCTCTCCACTGCGGTGCTGTTGATGGTCAGAGGGGCATGTTGGGCATCCTTCTTCCTGAAGTCCACAACAATCTCCTTTGTCTTCTCCACGTTGAGAGTGAGATTGTTGTGTCCGCACCACAAGGCCAGGCGGCTCACCTCGTTCCTGTAGTCCGTCTCATCGTTGTTGCTGATGAGACCCACCACTGTTGTGTCGTCCGCAAACTTGATGAAGTGGTTGGAGCTGTACGATGGTGTGCAGTCGTGTGTTAGCAGGGTGAATAGAAGGGGGCTCAGCACACATCCTTGTGGGGCCCCTGTGTTCAATGTGATGGTGCTAGATGTGTTACTCCCGACCCGCACTGTCTGTGGTCTCCCGGTCAGGAAGTCTAGCAGCCAGTTACACATTGAGGTGTTCAGCCCCAGACTGTCCAGTTTAAGGATGAGCTGTTGGGGGATGATGGTGTTAAATGCCGAGCTGAAGTCGATGAACAACATTCTAACATAGGAGTCCTTCGTGTCCAGATGTGTGAGAGCTGTGTGAAGGGCAGAGGAGATGGCATCGTCGGTTGAGCGATTAGGTCGGTATGCAAATTGGAAGGGATCCAGGGAGTCAGGGAGGACAGATGTGATGCTTTTCATGACTAGCCGTTCAAAGCACTTCATCAGGATGGGGGTGAGTGCTACTGGGCGATAGTCATTGAGGCATGCGGGCGTTGCCTTCTTTGGGACAGGGATGATGGTGGTGGCTTTGAAACAGGTGGGGACGATGGCCTGGCTCAGTGAGATGTTAAAGATGTCCGTGAAGACCGCTGCGAGTTCCCCTGCACAGTCCTTCAGCACACGACCAGGTATGTTGTCAGGACCAGAGGCCTTCCGGGCGTTAATCTTGATGAATGATCGCCTTACGCTGTCTGAGGACAGCGTCAGCACCTATGAAATAAATCAAACATCTGACATTGTGTCATATTTAGAGTCACTAACAACAACCTAAAGACATATTCCAACATTAAACAGAAAAACCAACAGAGACAACCCATATGAGCACATAACCTGACAAGGTCCACCCATTTCTGTCTGCCCAAAGATTACCCAGAAGCCCCTGCAGCTCATACAGTCTCTTGCATTCTAGCACAACATGTAATTTCAACAATTCACACCGAGATTTACCACTCACCCACAAAACGTATTGTTTCTATAAAATGTTAACACATAATGAAACCAAAATAAAACTGTAATATAGAAACTATGGATGTGAACCTAAATGGAATAGTTCATCTTAATTTTTCTTTAAAAAAAAATAAATAATAATAATAATAAAATAAAATAAAATTGCAACATGGATAACTAAATGTACAGGTTGCAACTGAATGCACCATAATATATTTTAAAGTTAGGTTCTCAGTCCTCACCTCCTTCTACAGGTGTGCAGTGGAGAGCATCCTGTGCTCCAGCATCAACGTGTGGCATGGAGGCTGCACAGCTGCAGAAAGAAAAGCTCTGCAGAGAGAGTGGTGAAGGCTGCACAGAAGATGTTGGAGTCAGTCTCCCCACCATCACAGACATCTACTCCTCCACATAGGAAGAGGGTCACCTGCATCGTGGAAGACCCCACTCACCCAGCACACATATATGTTGCCCCACTCCCCTCAGGCAGAAGGTTGAGGAGCATTAAGTGTAGAACCACTAGACTGAGGAACAGCTTCTACCCTGAGGCTGTTAGACTCATGAATCTCTAACCAGGACAATCACTGTGAAAAAAAATCACTGTAATATCACATTGATTGGTGATATGCACTGCTGATCCACACTGCTGTTTTCATGCTGCTCATTATCTCATGCTTTTGTGTTTATTCGTATTCATTCATGCTCATCTGCTCACCACAGACTCATGTTCGGGCTGCTGTTGTTACGTCGTATTGTTTTATTTTGTTTTGTCTTAGATCTTTTAGCGTCCTGTTTGGCGTTGTTTACAGTGTTTTTCAACCTTTTTTGAGCCAAGGCACAGTGTTTTCATTGAAAAAATCCCGAGGCACACCACCAACCAAAATTGTAAACATAGATACACTGTATCCGCCTATATTAAATATATAGTCATTCTTATCAAAGTGTCTTGAATAGGAATGAAATAAACACAAAAATGTATTTTTATCATATTTTATATTTCTTATTTCAAATTGCACTTAACATGTCTTCAAAAATACACCCGAACAGTACCACAACAATGTGGTCTTAAATTTAAAGAGGTTGTAGAGGGGGGGGGGCTTTTTTGATAATTTCCAAGGCACACCTGACGATCACTCGCGGCACACTAGTGTGCCTAGGCACAGTGGTTGAAAAACACTGAACGTATATCTTAGATCCTTATTTACCGTTTCTTTTTATACTTTATATTTTTTGCATTTTTGGGTGTAACTGGGATCTTGAGTACATAATTCTGTTTCACCTCATGTACCGCATGTGATGCGAATGACAATAAAGAAAGTGGATAATTTTGTTTTTAACTCAGTGTTAGCTAAATATATCATGAAACAGTGAGTGGGTTTCATTAAAACATTGGGGAAGTAATATACCTATTTTTGTTTTTGGGGGGTTTGTTTGACCTAGATGACTTCATAACTTCTCAACATGACATGAAATTAGTCTAAACTCTGGCATGAAAGGCAGCGGGTGATATGCATTTGTTCAAAGAAATCAAAATAAAATGTCTTGTTTTTTAGGTTTGTGGCACATTTCCACAGCAGCGGATGCACAAAGATGCAGTCATGTCAAGCTGACTGCAGATAGTCTGCTCTGAAACAGGAAATATCCTGTGAACCCCCACGTCCTTTCGTTTGACTTCTTCTCTGTCATCACCGTGTTTAATAACAGTCCGTCTCATTCGAACAGTGTCAAGGGAAGAGGAAAGCAGCATCTTAGAAGCTAAAACAGCCCCGCGTCTCTACGGTTCAGACACTCCAACACCCATACTGATGGGGAAAATAACTCCATTTGAACCTGTTTTCTTAAAATGCTGTTTTATTATGATTTTTTTCCCATTTTTCATAGGTTAACTGGGTCTCCGCAGCTTGAGCTGTAGCTGTTTCCATGGCAACAGCTGGACCGACTCAACACGAGCGCTGACAGAGACACTTAGCGATGCTGTTTATTCCCGTCAGTCTCAGAAGTGATGCTCCCAGTCAGAGCCCGTACTGGTCCAGAGTGTCAGTGGAGGCATGTGATGGGTAACTGTAACTCTGAATGCTCGCATAATAAATAACAAGTACAACGTTAACTAATGAACAAGATCATACATGGTTTAAGTGTACGTTTGCTCCAATGCAGATCTTCTGATTAAAACCGTGTGAGATCCCATCAGTCAGCATTCAACCCCAGCTGTGAGTGAAGCGTGCACGTGACAGGTATCCTCGTTAAAATTCTGCAGCCGAGTTAAACACGCAAATTATTTATCGTGGAGGCTGTGGAGGGAGAGCAGAGACTATCAGATTACATCCCATGAACCACTTGGATGCCTCTTCCTTCTGTGAGACATCCACTCTGTTCTCCGGCAGCAGCTCTGCACAGGTGATCGTCACAGGCCGACACTTGCTCAAGTCTCCCGTGGACGTGCAGAACGCACACAAGGTTGCTCTGGTGCTGGGAGCTGCTGCCAACAGCTGGGGTAGTTGATCCAGTACACATTTACCCTGTTAGAATCGCTTGTGGCGTGTTGTTAAATATGAAAATATCACTTTGGTTATCATCAGGCCAGGACTCTGCGGTCTACACTCATCTCCACGCCAGTGGTCACTCTTTCAGGGATGAAGATGTTCACATCCTTGATAGAGAGGAACGATGGTTTGAGAGAGGAGTAAAGGAGGCCATCTTTGTGAAAAGAAACCATCATTAAACAGGGGTGGAGGCCTCCGGGTTCAACTGTCCCCCTCTTGTAATGCTGTTATTGCTAGTATCACTCAGCCCTCTGTGAATAGCAAACAACCATCAGGGTGCTAACGATCCATCGTTAGACTGATGGTCCTCCTTGATCATGTGAGCAGCTGGTTTTGGCTGTCATGAGAAGGTACTATTTATAAGACTGAGCTGAATACAGCACCTCAGACTGAAGAAGTCTTTCAGATGAAAGCCGAAACGTTCTACAAAAATTTTGTTTTGTTTTTTGAATGTCCAGAGGACCAGACTTAACTTTTTTAGATAACTTTGGTTAAATCTTGCTGATGTCTTATGTTATGCTGTTGTTTAATACAGGTAGTCCCCGACTTACGAGCGAGTTCCGTTCCTCCGAGGCGCTCGTAAAGCGAAAATTCGTAACTTGGAACGGCCGCCACGTGTCTCGTAAGTCCGGAATTTCGCTCGTAAGTTGGAACGGTTTTGCTAGCGCGACTACAAACACTCGTTTTTCATCGAAAAACTGCTTACGAGTGCATAAAAATGATCGGAAACGTGTGTCCACATGTTTAGCTAACGAACTGTGGTGAAAAAACACAGAAAAACTCGGTATTTTTTGCGTTTTTTCCAAAAATTCGCCAGCTCGTAAGTCCGGAACCTCGTAGGTCAGAGCGCTCGTAAGTCGGGGACTACCTGTATACCGTATTATATTACATTATTATTATGTAGCGTATATTGGTGGGAGTGGTGGTGTAGAGGTTAGAGAAGGTGGCCCTGTGATTGGAAGATCGCCGGTTCAACTCCCGGTACCGACAACATCAAAGTGTGGGTGGGAAAGGTGAAGCACCCACACCTGCCTCCACCATCATTTGCCCCAATCTAGGCCCTTGAGCAAGCCCCTTAATCCCATCATCTGCTCCCCCAGGTGCCCTAGATATCAGCTCTCTGCTCCACATAGGGGGCTGTGGTAGCTCAGTGGTCTGTGGTTGTGACAGGAAGGACATCCAGTGTAAAAATAATTGTGATGTCTTCGTGCGACTTAGTTCACTGTGGCGACCCCTGACAAAGAGAGTAGCCCCCCAAAATTTGTTTAGCGTATATCTTAGCTCAGTACAGTAGTTCACAAATTGGTGTACCCGGACCCCCAGGGGACTGCGAGCCAGTGCATGGGGGTCAGCAAAAAATATATACCGTATTTTCCGGCCTTGAAGTTGCAGTTATTTTTAACTAATCTTCATGTCCTGAGACTTATGGCGAAGCGACATATTTATGGATTTTTTCCCCATATTTTTAGACCAATTTTTGGCTAAGATATGACAGTTTCCATTCATTCTGACGAAAAAAATGGAGCAGTACCACTTTCGGCCGCTAGGGTCCACCGACCGTTCCCAGCTCATTTGTCAGAAAAAAGCCTGCTCTGCTCGGACTCACTCTGCCGCAGCCCGGCCTCCTGCTCTCTGGAGGTCTGAACTACTGTTACCTTGTTAGCAAAATAGCTCATGAACCACACGACAGATTTTGATTAAATTTACAGAAAGTACTCACTGGACGGACATTTACAACTGATTAGCTTTAGGAGATGTTTGAGTGAAAATTTGATTTATTTATACTTTATTTTCACAGCGCGCGTGACCGTTTGGAAGACGTCAAAGCGAAACAATTTAAATCCAGCTGATTTGACCATTACGTGAATTTATTAAGCTCAGAAACACTTTTGCTATAATGTCAGCAAACAAATATTTTATTTTTAAAGTGTTTATCTAGCTAAACTTTAAAGAAAATGCAGCGGTCCCACCCGAGCGGGTGCACGTAGCGAAACAAATTTTTTAATCCAGCTGATATGACAATTACAGGTAGTCCACGAGTTACGACGGAGTTCCGTTCTTACGCTCAGTCGTATCTCGAATTTCGACGTAACTCGAAACATACGTCCAAACTGCACCTTATATGTACAGTACTGTACTGTATTTTACCAAGCACTTAGCGTATCCTAACATAGTACCCTACATAATTATCAAAAAACACATATATTTCAAAGCCATAATGAAGGGAAAAAATTGTTAATTTCCTACTCTGGACTGCTGGTGAAGCCATTTCCTCGTTCCTCCCTCCCTCCTCCGGATTCGTCATTCGTTTACGTTGTAAAACCGCCGTCCATAAAACAGCTACTTTTCCACAGCTGCTGCCTGTCCAGCTTGGTCCAACAAGTTTTGTTTTGTTTTTTGAATGTCCAGAGGACCAGACTTAGCTTTTTTAGAGAGTACAGGCAGCTGTAGCCTCCACAGCTAGCAAAACGGGAAGCCGGAAACTGCGTAAATCGGCTTCAAAATAAAAAAAATCAAAATAATAATTATTTTTTTTTTTAATGGAGATGCGTGTCGTAACCCCGAAACGTCGTAAGTCGAAGCTGTCGTAAGTCGAGGACTACCTGTACGTGCATTTATTAAGGAAAAGTTTAGCTCAGAAACACTTTTACTATAATGTCAGCCAACAAATAATTTTTTTTAGTTGTTTATATTGTTAAATTTTAAAGAAATGAAGTGTATCCGCTCGTTGCACGTGCATGCGAAATGGCAAAACTATTTTTTTAAATTCAGCTTATTTGACCATTACGTGCATTTATTAAGGAAAAGTTGAGCTCAGCAGACACATCTTTGCTGTAATTTTCAGCAAACAAATAATTGTTTTTACCGTGTTAATCTTGTTAAAGTCCTTCCGTGCACGCTCCTGTGACCGCCATTTACAGCCAATTCATTTTGGGCAAAACACGGCCCACATTTCCGGGTTGTCAGCGGTGACGCGTAACGCCAAAATTACACCACATGCGTTACGGCTCCGCCCCGCTCCGGTCCGACCTTCGCAGCAAATACGCACCCATTATAATCAATGACAGAATTTACACTGGCTCCGCACGGCGGCAGCGAGCTGCGCCGAGCGGACGGCAGTCCGTCAAAATTAGAAATTTTTCTATTTCTGCCGGACGCCGGAGCTGTGCCGGAGTCAACTTTTGAAGATTACGTCGCACCAACAGGAAAAGGAACGAGCACAACTTCCGTATTTACAAAATAAAATCACCACGGGCGGACTTAATCCTAGCTCTATACGGATTTATTTGTACAAAAATGCTGTCAAACTATCATTTATGACTACGCCTACAAACGCAATACAAGAAATAAATAAATAAATAAAGTATTTTATTCTGAAATGTAATACATCACTTCCTGTTGCTCAAACCATGTCCTGTCGCTCATTTACGAGAGAAGATCAAGGCAGCAGTCTCTACTGTTGTTCTCCTTCTTCCACCGAATGAATTGTTTTGTTCTGACTTACTTATTTATCACTTGATTTATCGCGCGATCTCGCAATTCCCGCGCATGCGTCTCAGAGCGGCGCATCCATGCGGACCTGAGCTGAGCGGAGGAAGTGGAAATTGGACTCGCTCAGCTGCGACCTGCGAAGCGGAGCGGATCGGAGCCGCATGTAGTGTAATTTTGGCGTAACATATGCGACGCGTCAGCTGGGACGCATAATAGATGCGACATATACGGAGGTGCGACACGTTTATGGATTTTTCCAATTTATTGGACATATTGGACTAAAGCGACTTATGGGGCGGAGCGACTTAAAGGCCGGAAAATACGGTATACATATATTTTTTGTTTGTTTGTTTGTTTTTGCTAACAAACACGTACGTGTTTAACAACCCGTTAAAATACACCAAAATGCATGAAATTGCATCTACTTTATTCAAAATTTTCTGAGGGAGGATCCACATACCCCAACCTCCCACCCCTCCACCCCACCCATTATTTGCATTCCGGCATCAATCAGTTTACAAATTAATCCCCGTTACTTGGTCTGACTACTGCTGTTACGATTCTGTTCAGTTTAATGTGGATTTTTCTGTAATAAATTGAGGAAGTGTCAACAAATTGAAGTTCATTATATAGATAGGTAAAGTTTTAAAGTGGTTTTTGATTCAGTTAATTTTCTCAAAACTGTAATTTTTTTAAGTTGAAATTAAAAATTTTGTTAATTGTGTCTTAAATTTAAAAAATACCCCATGTAT
>JBBPBX010001633.1:76298-96530 GCA_038048925.1 Garcialebias charrua | reverse complement strand
AGGCACACTGCAACTCCAAGTGGTAAACCAAAACAGCCAGTAACCACTCAATGAACCAAAACCAGCCTGTTCCTATTAGGTAGTTGTCCTTCACAAGTCCCCATCGCTGCAAGGCAGGGTCAGAAATAAAAAGGCACCCAGTCCTATAGGACACGATGATGAAACCGTGACCAATCAACTCATTCTTTCGCCTCAGATTGTGCAAGTCGCCGTGCCCCGGGATTTCAGCTCCTCTTTGAGTGGAAGCTGGTGAAACTTGAGACTCAACAGTGTCCATGCCTCTAATCCAATCCCCGAATAAAACCTCCCTTTGAACGTCTGCAGAAAAGCTGAAAGGCAGCGCGTATTATTCCTCTCCCCGCGTCCGCGCGCGCTCTGACTCTGATCCGCGCGCAGTGTCCAACGCACGAGCGCCGATAGAGCAGATCTAATTAAGTTTGCTGATGGTGAAAAGTGATGATTATTCTGTGGGAGAGGGGGGAGAGGGCAAAGATGATAACGAGAATAACTCCGGGGGAGCTGGATGCACCTCATCCTCCCACTCCTCTCTTCCTCCTTATGAAGATGATCATCATGGCCATTATTAGTGCCACTATTCAACTAATTAAAACTCACTTATAGGTTTATACAAGATAAATCATTTCTGACATACAGTGAAGTCTGACTCTCATATTCCCTAAATAGTAACTTTAATGAACCAATGTTATTTTTTTGGCCAGATTTATTTAAATATCTTGCTCATTTTTAAACACATTTCCATTTGCCTGTTTGGTTTGATTTCCATATTTTCTTTAATTAATAATCTATTACATGCAGGTGCCCTACATCTAAAACGAGGCATGCCCCTCTGACCATTCCAGCATCCAGGTTGCCACCCCCACTTCTCCCCAACACCTCCTCCTCTCACCTCCTCCAGCTCCATCCCAGCCAACCGTGAGTATTCTCGCTGCTGGAATAAATTAAATCACATGCGTTATGGTACAGGAGGGTGGGAGCGCGCCCCCAGAATGCCATGCACACATACCGTGCGCCGGGAGCACAGAGTCACCGTCAGAATCGTGAGCGGCTCTCCGTGCGCCCCTGCCCGGTGCGCCCCGAGCGCGACTCTCCAATCAACATCCAGATGGAGTGAGAGGACAGCGGCGCGCGTACGCGTGGACTTTGTGCACTCTCCGAATGTAAAGACATCTTTCCAGTCATGAATCTACCTGGTTGATCCAGAGTCTCCTGAGGCAGCGGGTCGGCTGCGACTCATTCCGCTGGAGTGGATCTACAGCAGCCTCCCCCACTGCGTGCACGTCGGAGGCGCTCTGCTGGAAATATTTCTAAATTAAAACAAGAGGAGCTCGCGCTGAGGAGGTCGGCTGTCTTCTTCTGTTTGGTTCAACTTGCTCAGCCTCCTACTGTGCTTTCTGGTGTAAAAAAAATAAAACATATTTTCCCAATGCGCACCAGTGCGAGCGCCCAGATTTACGCACCTTGGTCCTGTGAAAGGATTTTGCAAAGATGTATTCTGATTACAGCGCAAGACTTGCAGAATAAGGTAAAGTACACAAGTTTAATCAAATGATTACAGATGAGGATGTCTTCTAGTTTTATAACTTTAATGAACCAATGTTATTTTTTTGGCCAGATTTATTTAAATATCTTGCTCATTTTTAAACATGTTTCAACTTGCCTGTTTGGTTTTGTTTCCATATTTTCTTTAATTAATGATCTATTAACCATGCATGCATGTGCCTTACATCTAAAACGAGGCATGCCCCTCTTACCATTCCAGAATCCAGGTTTCCACCCCCCACTCAAGAGTGGGAAGCAAGTGGGAAGCATCGTGTTTTAAGCAAACACGATGAAAAACGTTTTAGCTGTATCAGTGGTGTAGTCTACGTGATACTCGGGTATATGGAGTATACCCACTAGAAAAACTTAAGAATTTCAGTATACCCACTTAAAAGTGCCCAATGGTACATGACATACCATTAGGTACATTGATACGTTAAACGACAGTTAAACAGTTCTGTAACAATCTATTGGTGTGCAGTGCTTTTCTTTGATACTGTTTTATAAATTCTATAACATGTTTTTAATACAAAGCCAGCTGTTGTACAAAGTTTGTTGTTCATTTATTCAAATATAAGCATCAGAGAAATGTGGAACTGTTCAATATAAATTGACGGTTAGACTTTACTAACCAGTGTACTTTGGTTTCTAAGCACGGTATGCCCACTACAAAAATGTAGACTACACCACTGTGTCAAATGTTGTAGTCTAGAAGTGGTTCCTGACCCTTCTATAGTGGACACGTGAAGCCCTTTTAGTGTATTACTCTCGTGCACAATTCCAGCTGGATTCCTCTGTGCTCATTTCACTTCATCTCACTCTTCACATCCTATCTCTTCCAGCAGGACTCATTGGGATTGCAGGGAGAATGAGGAGTCACCGGGGTCGGGGGAAGCAGCATGAATGGCCCGTGCACATTCATTAGACTGACGGCCCTCATGTTTCCATGGAAGTGGTTGACACTAAGCCTGCTCCAGAGCTGCTTGTCGGAGGTGGCCGGTGCCGGGGACTCCGCCGGGGCTGGCTTCAGCGGCTCTAATGGACCCCTGAGGTGGCTCCTGTCAGAGAAGGGCCCTTTCCACAACTCACAGGAGTTTGTTGACTTCACGGAGCGCTACCAGCAAGGATTCACTACCAAGTACAAGATATACAGGTGAGCGGGCGAGCATCGTCCGGAACGCCTGGCGGAAAATTTCTGGAGATTTGGTTTGGAATTAAAAAATAGAACAAAAGAGGCAGACCTGTTTTTGTTGCTTTGCTTTGAGGGCAGAAAAACAAACATATTGAAAAGAATAACCAAGATATACTTGTCTTTACACTACAAAAGATGCAGATTTAGTAGGTGGCAAACGGTGGGATGAAGCGCTGAGAAGATTACTCCGTGGAGTTTTGCATACAAATGAAGGCTCAGTGCACATTCTGTATAGATCCAAGCGTGTTTGGGTGCGGATCCTCGCCTCCCTCTTTGTGTGCAGCTGAAACATGTGGTTGGAGTATGATATAAACTCTAAATGGTCCATACCAGTGCAAACTCAAAGTGGAGCTATACCACAGGAGGGTTTGAAGAAAAGCAGTGGGACATTACAGATGTCTGGCTGAGCCTGTTGATGTGTGATAGTGGGTGCACACAACGGCTTTAGAAGTGTGTGGTGTGAAGTATGATGTGTGTGTTTAACAGCAGCAGGGTGTTGTTTGAAAGGCTTTTTGTGTGTATGACGTACTAGATCTATTATATGTGTTTTTTTTAAGACAAATACAATACAGTACTAATAATATTCAGCATGCAAAAATCTTGTTTTATTTTCAGTTGATATAATTCTGCAACTGTATCTTCACATAAAACTCACTTAAATCAGTATTTTAACATAAACTATCAGCACCGGATTGTGCATTTTGCTTGAAATAATTAAAATTGTCCATCAAAGTTGACATCAAATAGTATGTGCACACACAACACATGCACCAACATAAATATACTGATGTGGTTTACATCATTTAGATTGTTTTGAGCTAAATGCTAGTTTTTCTTCTGACATTTTGACTTTGTTGTCGTGCTAAAACGCTTTAGAGGCATTTGAGCGCCACACTGAAACTGATGAAATCCTTTTAGAGAGGTGGTCAGCACAATATCTGTGTCAGGCAGCATGACCTACACAGACTTCACGCTGCAGCTGAAAGGGCACATACTTATTTGTGCATGTGTGCATTTTTGTGTGACGGATGCGTCATCACAAATATGCATATTTCGCTCGTAAAGTGCCAAGAAAAGTGGATTTTTATCCAAGTGTTGACCTCAAGTCATCAAGGTTCACTGGAGGCTATGAGAAAAGTCTGCAGAGTGAAAATGGTTTTCATTTAGATTAGCCAAAAACCAAATGCCGGTTTTCTGATTATATGGAAGCTGACACGCCGGCTTTAGCTGACAACAACAAGCTTCTTTAGCGGATGCTGTGCAAAGTGTTTGAGCATGACTGGCTGTGAATGCTTAAGTGTCTGTCGTTGAGGCTGTATGTGCAAGGTAAGTGTTTTGAAAATGTGTGATGAGAGGAGATGTTGCTCTGTCCACCACTGAAGGATTGGGGCTGTTGCCAGCTGAGCAGGGGGTTGACTGACACTGGCATTTAGCAGCTGACAGGGGTGACAACGCCAGGCAAAGACAGAGAATGTAGCTCTGTTTGCTCCCCTACATCCATCATTTTCTCCTTTACCCCGTTTCTCTTGGCCTCCTCTTCCTTATTTCCCAGGTTAGCTTCACTTTTTTTTATATATATATATATATTTTGCACCACATATAAATCTGGCAGATGTTAGCATGCATTAAAAATAGCACATGCGCAGGATATTGCCATCCCTTTTAAACTCTAAGTTTTCCAGTTTATTATTTCGTCTACCGTTTGACTTTTATTGACCTCTAACAAAAGTCTGAAAATGCAATCCTTACTATTCTATTAGGTTATTTTCCCTTTGGCCTACCCTGACATTTTCAGTTCTCTGTGGAGAATTGGAGAGGAATGGGGGCTTATTACAAAAAAAAAGTGTAGTACAATAGAGTGGAAAAGTTGGAGAAACATTTTTTTTTTTGCCATAGTAAAGTATAACATAATGTTTCCACATTGGTGCTTGCCTTCCTGTTCTTTACAAACAAGCCAATTTAGGCTTTATTTATTCATGTCTTTATTACATTTATTACATATTATTAGGATTTAATGTTATTATGGAATTGGAGTCATTTTACCAGAGCTGCACTGATTTTGTTTGGTGAGGGTGAACAAAACCAAAGAAGTGTTGGTGTCGTACATTTTAGTTTCTTCTTTTCTGTTAGCAGCACTGTTTTACTTGTTGTAGACACTTTCCAGCAATTTATGAGAGAGTTAATACTTTCTTAATGCCACTTTAACTATCATCACGTTGCATCTTACACTGAAACGTTGCTTAGGGGAGAATCTGAAATGTGGGTCATTTATTTCAGTTCTCATGAAGATTTGACTTTTTTAAAATAAATGTTAACTACAGACAATAACAAGAATGCAATCATCAGTGCTAATCGCCCATTAGGTCAATGGTAGGTTTAATTAAAAATGGACAAATTTAACTTGTTTTTATAGTCTTCTTCTGCATGTATATATACCATCTCTCTCTTTATTCCCTCTCGCCTCCTTTTTTGTCTTTCTCTCTCTCGCTCTTTCCCTTGTCGAATGATTTCAAACCAATTGCTCTCCCCTGCTCATAAATATTCTCCAGAGCTCAATTGGCCTTTACTGTTAGGGGGCAGGGGAGAGGGAGTCGAGGGTTAGGGGGGGATCTGGAGGAGTTGCCATACAAAATGGGACACTAGAGAATAAATCACAGCTTTATCGCCCCCTACTGGTGGGCCACTGCACCTAATCGATGTAATGTTTTCCAAAACATACACGGTACCGGTATATAAATAAAAAAAAATGCAATTTTCATGATGAATTAGAAAAGGTCTATTTACTTTACATAGTGATGTTTCTTTTGCTGTCTTGGTGGCAAAGGCAAGATTTAAAAGCTTATTTTGATTTAGTGCTGTAGCATTTCAGTCTGACACACTAGAAAACGTGACATTTATTGAAAATTTTCCAAGTGAAGCGTTTTTTTCTTCTTCTTCCTTCTCAAGGTTTGATTAAGTGCAATAATGGCAGCAATAGATGAGTTCAGTGAATTCAAAGGCAATGAAATACAGGCACAGAAGCACTTAACAATATTACTTCTACTGTGATTGCAGAGAAAAGCACCTGGATGTCAGGCATAATGGTAGTTTTAAAACATCTATTCATCCAGTCTTTCTTTTCTTTTTTTCCTAACTGAGTGTTACAAACCTCACAACAGCTTTGTGGCTTTCATTGTACGTTAACAGCAGCCAAATGGCTCCACGTGTCCTTGTCAAGCAGATTTGCTTTATAACATTAGAAACAGACTCAGCTGAAGTAATTAATGGGAATTATTGACTGCTCGTCTTCTTCACACTCATAGAAAATGGGTTGAAGTGGAGGTATTTCCATGGACTTTGTGCCAACAGTTGCAACATTCTGGTTGTAAACTGAACAAAAAGCACATTTTATTTAATAATTTAGAGATCACTGTGTTGTGAAATCATCTCTGCCCAAGTTAGAAGTTCTTGCTCATAATTTATTTTGTCACCGAGCCATATCGAGCGAAAGAAGCATATTAGTCAAAATGTCACCACCTCCCCTCTTCTTCTTCATGGGCCATAACTTTTACATCACGCCTCATCTCCCGTGTTTTCTCCTCTCTTTTCTCCTGTCACCTCTCTGTCTATTTCATTGACTCTGTTTGATGTAAGGAGACGTTGCTCATAATTATCGACTGATTAGTGTTTCAATTATACACAGGCATGTTTGTGGAGAGGTTGAGCTGCAGAAGCATGGTTTCACAATACATGTCATTTAGTGTAGCCTATTGTGCTTTATCTGCTCCATGTTTATTACTTTGCCATTCTGTTGTGAATGCTTTAGATGAGAAAGCACATTTAAAAGAGATTATGAAATGGGACAGAACAAATGGGCATACATCTGCAATGAAAAAGCAATGAGGAGAAGAAGGAAGAATAGAATGAAGGGGAGCGATTAGAACCTAATATTATGATGCACTGCTAATGCAACTTAATAAATCACAGCAAATTTAAAGGGAAACTACATTATTATGCAGTGTTAAAGAAATAAAAATAAAAGTTTAAAAGGCTCAAATAACATATATTTTACATTAAATTTTAAAAGGAAACATGAAAAAATACCTTTTGCATGTTTCTATAAGTTATCGTTTTTGAAAAACGTTGAATGTCTGTACAGCATTCCAATTGTTTTACATGCACACGAGCAAATGTATCATAGGACACTAATGTTTCTCAATCCAATCTTTGTTAACTCTCAGAGAGATTAGTGCCAATAATAGCAAGCAGCACGCTAATGTCACCGCCATCGCTGAGGGATTTGAAAAGTGAAATGTTTTATAGTGTTTAGGTTGAGTGTTTTTCAGGACTGAAATTGAATGAGGAAGGCAAATCAACCTTAATGTTTTTAGTGCAAGATATTCAAGTGGGTAGGATTTACACCGTGGAAAAGAATAGGTTTTTTTTTTCTTGACTGGGGCAGCACAGAATAATGGCTGCTGACAACAGGAGTGAGCAATTTGTTCAACTATCAGGCGCAATGGTGGAGCCAGGGGGTGGCCAATGGTGACCTTGGCAAAATTAGATTTATCTTAACCCACCCCAAGGGCCACCCAATCATTTGAGGAAACTATACTTTTATGCAATATAAAACTCAACAGTTTCTTCAAACGATCAAACAATAGGTGTGGTTGGTTTATATATTTATACGATTGTGGCAATTTTGATGTGGCAACCCAATTTTCGATAGTTAACTTTTATTATGTCTAGATGCAGTTACATGCTCAAAAAATAAAATAATAAAGTTTGCATGTTGTCTATTTTTCAGGTTATTCAGTTGAGGACATTTATAGTGTCAGCCATCTTGGATTTTGACATAGCAAAATAATTGTCAAAAGAAACCTCAAATTGGATGTCGTAAATTTGTTTTTAAACAGTCATGCTCACAACACAAATGTTTAATTAATTAATTTATAAATTAATTAATGTATTTATTTATGTATAAAGATTATTCATTTTTAAAACTAAATATTTCTATGTACAATAAGAAATCCAATCACAAATAAAATGAAAGGCAGCAGAAAGAAGAAAAAAAAATCTTGTATATGACCCTTTACCCCCCCCCCCAAAAAAAAAAAAAATCAACTAATAATAATCTTCAAATAACAAAATCGAACTAAATAACTCCTTCTTGAGCAACAATTTGTACAAATACACATTAAGCTATTTCATATTTATAACAAACCAGTTTTGATCATTCTCTTAGACATAGACATTGATCTGGCATTTTTAACATTACTCTGTAGATTATTCCATTATGTAATTCCTTGGATTGAAGTACAACCTTCCTTCAAACTAGTTTGATATTTAGGTTTCACAAATACCTCTATCCCCTTATGATTATAATAGTTATCTCTTTTAACAAAATTCAATTCGATATTGTGTTATTATTAGCCCTATACATAACTGATAAAACATTATAATCTACCAAATCATGAACTTCAAGCACTTCAGTTGATAAAATAATGAACTTAATGGGTGACTGAAATGCTTCCTGGTAATATTGCTTACAGTTCTTTCTGTAAAACAAAAATAGGATTTGTAATTGTTTTGCACACTTTCCCCCAAACATCAAAACAATAGATTAAGTGTAGAACAATAATTATGTTATACAACATATTCAGAGATGTATCATTTAATAACTTCCTTACTTTGTACAGTACTGCAATATATTTAGCTATTTTTTATTCTTACACAATTTATGTGATATTTCCAGGTTAGCTTTTCATCCATGATAACACCCAAAAACTTCACCTCACTAACTCTACAAATCTCAACACCCTCGACTCTAAATGGAACATTGACAGTTCTATTTCTATTACTGAATATCATATAATTAGTTGTATCCAAGTTTAATTATAATTTATGAAGTTTAAACCACATTTTTTATAAAATATGTCTGCATCAACTCCAACATCCATTCTATATCTTTACCCAAACAAAAAAAGTAGTATAATCTGCAAATAGAACACATTTAAGCAGTCCTGACACATTTACCAAGTCATTCACATATACAATCAGTAACTTTGGTGTACAGAGCCTTGAGGAACTCCACGTTATACTACAGAGGTCAGATATTACATAAATATTACATAATTTATTTGTACAAAGTCAAAGTCAAAGTCCACTTTATTATCAAAACTGCAATATGTATAGGACATACACAGGGTTGAAATTGCATTTCTCTCAGTCCCTCGGTGCAACAGTAACCATTTAAACACTAAACAATTAATAAACAAGCATAAAATGAAATAATAAAAGTTTAGTACTGTCCTGAATTTTTTGCATAGTAGTTTTTCATAGTAGTATAAACGTATAAAAAGTTTCACCAACACCAAAAACACCAACATTTAATAACCATAATCATAAAATGAAATAGAGTGTAATACTGAACTTAGTTTTTTTTGCATAGTAGTTTTCCATAGTAGTATAAAAGCATAAAAAGTTTCACCAACACCAAAAACACCAACATTTAATAAACATAATCATAAAATGAAATAGAGTGTAATACTGTCCCGAAGTATAAAGTATAAAAAGTATATCTATAAAATAAATGAAGGTTCTGGCATTTGACATTTGTAAAGAGTGACAAAGCAGCATATGAGGTTAATGTACACAGTATATGTATGAGGTATTTGATATTGGTATAGAGATAAAGTGGCATTATGCAATAAGGCTAGTAAAAAGAATATATACTGTATATCAGCAGTAGTGTAGATATAAAAAGTCTAGATGTAAACAGTAGTAATAAATGTAAACAGTAGTAATAAATGTAAACAGTAAATGTAAACAGTAGTATGACTATAGGCAGTAATGTAATACAAACATTAGTGCAAATATGAGAAGTAGTGCAAACTGAATGAGCACATGACCGTGAGTTGAGGGAATGACCCGTATTGATGACACAGAGTCCAGTGTTAAAAACTTGCGGTTTTAACTTGCGGTTAAAAACAAACGGTTTCCTATCTTTCAAATAGCTAGATACTCAGTGTAGTGCTAGTCCTCTAATGTCATATTTATTCAAATTTTCAAGGAGAATAATGTGATCAGTAGTATTGAATGCTATCTTTAAATCAACAGAAATACTAACACAATATTGTTTTGGATCAACAGCCGTTGTTATTTGTTCTATCAATTCCATGAGAGCCATTGATGTAGATAATCTTTTTTGCTAAACCATACTGACTGCTACTTAAAATATTTTGTTTAGCAATAAATAGATCTAATTTGATCTAATATAGTTAAGCTGGCAGCCATCTTGGATTTTGACATGGCAACACAATTTTTCAAAGTAGCCGTTTAATGTCTAGATGCAGCCACCAAAATAAAAAAAACGGTACCTTACATTTGTATTATTATTATTATTATCAAGGAAGAAGTAGTTAAAGACAATGGATGGATGACCTCAACATGCATGCATTCATGTATGCATGGATGGATGGATGGATGGATGGATGGATGGATGGAGGTGTTTCCAATCCCCTCTTTGCTCTGCGACATGAGGATAAAATAAGACATAAAACAAAAAAAAACTGTTAATAAAAGGAAACATCTAGACACGAAGAACATTAGCTTGCATGGGGAAGCCTTTGTAGGAAGGAGACACGGCTGCCGTAGTGCAATTTAAATAATTACGCCATTTACTTACATTCAAGCTACATCCAAAGGAAAACAAATTAAAGAAAATGCAGCAAGTTCTAATACCTGCAGTGCCATTTTTCTGGTACTCTAATACTGAGGACAAATTGAGCAAGAGACAGCTTTGGAAAAAAGAGTATTTAATGCAAGATATCAAACAATGTTATTAAAAGCACTTTGCTAATTTGCAGATTTGTTTGGTGCTACAGTTTTTTGCTCTGAAACATTGTTAGCCTCTACATAAACTCAAAGCAAACTCATTACAGAAATTGGAATGGTGATTCCAAATGTTGATTGTAAGAAAAAGCTATTTTTGCACAGTACTGCAATTATCTGTAATACATTTGCATACAAAACAAGTTTTTTAAGGTTTGTGAATGTTTAAATGAAGACTATAAAAAGTGAACTGCACTTTTTAAATACATCAGTGCAGATAACTTAATTCTTTAAAAAAAGAAGGAAAAAAAGCTATTTTTTTAAATTTAGTTAGTCAATGCCTTCCAGTCTTACACTTTTTTCTTCCCCTATACAAGACTGGAAGGCATTGATTAACTAACTCTACATGAGTATGTGCTAATTACCTGTTAGCAGCTGGGTGCTGTATTGACTAAGCAGTCTTCCCATCTCTTTCCAGAAAACAGCATGTGCAATTTTACATCTCATAAAATGAATTGTCTACTTTTAATATTTCATAAAGTGTAACAGTATAGCTAGGCATGAATCATTTAATAACCTTATACATGCAACTGGGTACATTTAGTTTTTCAATAAATGATTTGCAGCTAAATTGAAGGCACAATTGAACAATAAGTGACACAACTTATACTACAACTTATGCCTGTTGCAATGAACAATAATTCAATTAATTGCAGGATCAATGAAAGTTATCTATGTCATTTTCATTCAACCTTTATTTAGGCAGGTTAATTCCAGGTTGATTTTCATTTACGGGTTCATCGTTTATTCGTGTCTCTCTTTTTGAAGATACTGGATGACAAAAAGCTCAACTCCGGTGCTCTTCACTGACCTCTCCCTTTCTCTTTTCTCTTTGAAATTCATTTTAACCATTAAAAAAAATTCTCATTTTTGGATTGTTAAAAGTAGCTAAGCTGAGAAGCTAAGCTAACAGGCCGACCTCGGGGAAAAAAAACTCAGCCTTGTCCAAGCTCCAAAATTAACGGTTGAAACCAGTGCCTTCATGTAAAAAGTTTTTCTCTGCAAAAAGAAGCTGAGAACTTGTTTACTGATATATTTTTATTTTTACTGATTTATTTTTAATAAAAGCTTTGTGTTGAAAAATGCTATGCTAAAGAGCTCAAACCACATCAAGTGTCTTCCATTTTGAGAACCAGAGACAGCCCATATCACGTCAAGAGGGCTCTCTCCCATTTTTCTTAAAAATACACGCTGCTCACTCCCTTAATATCCATCCTTTGGTTCAAACAGTCTTATACTGCCACCCGGTGGTCAAAAAATAAGTACTACATGCAAAACAAATTAACAAACATTTCTTCTTAAATTTGACAATAATTGCTAATTATTGTCAAATTTCAAACAATATTATCATTTATCTCAATAATTGCTGAGACTATTAATCACCCAGCAAAATCTGTTATCGTGACAGGCCTACTACAACTAATTTAAAACAAAAATATATACATTAGATTTTTTAAATGATTTAATCATGAGCAAAGTTTATTTTTCACATAAACCCATACCTTATTTACAAGCACAAACCTTGGAGTTTTTTACAGACATGGATACGCCAGCTCAAGACTACAATTCCTGCCAATATGTTTCAGGCCTGACACATTCAGAGAGGCTGTCTGACAAAAATGGATCGGACATTTGTTGTGCTTACAACCGATTTGGTCGAGTCACACTTGACAACAGGTTAAATAACAAGCTGTCAAATGATTCCCTGATATGAATAACAATTATATGCAGAAAAAAATGGACATAAGTTAAAATGTAATTAATACATAAATAACCTACAAACAAAAAAGTACAAGTTTGCATAACAGGTTAGCATTTACCAGTGGAGTGTGCAGATGTGCATGGTTGTTTATCTCGTCTCTGCTATCATGGATCCATGACCCGTTCAGGTTATTTCTCTCCTCTGTAACTGGAGCTCACTGGAGCTCGCCCACGACCCTGAACAGATAATGTGATTAAGGTAAATGACTGGAGAAATGAAAAATTATTTACGTCACTCCGGCCTGAGAGCTGTAAAGACTTCCTCAAGTATCTTTCATTAATAAAGCCTACATTTGTTCAGTATGACCTTCAGTTTGGAGTTGTTACTGATTATGTTTAAAGATTTGTAAGGTCGAGAAAAAAAAGAAAGAAAAAAAAAGACCAGAAGTAATACGTGAGAACGGACTCAAGGTCGTTGGAAGGAAATTAATTGTCTTCTTGGAGCTTGAACTCAATGGTTTTAGGGGTTGACCATTGCATTGTGGTATTTTTGATATGATTAGGGGGAGTTTAAACACGTCTGCAAATAGGGACAAAATAAAATTTGTTGTAAATGTAATACAAAATAATTCAATGTAATCTTCAAATTCATCCCGTGCAATCTTCCCTCAGAATCACAACTGATATTTTGTTCTTGACATTGTTTAACACTGTGACAGTGAAATCTTCAATTATGGTCTTGTTTTCAATTAATTTATTATTGTTTACGACTTACAGCGAGCATTATTTTTAACAAGCCAGTTGCTGACTGGGCTCAGAAATAGTGCATGTGTTTGTGCATTCATATGCCTGTGCGTGAATGCCTGAGCAGGTTGTCGAGGTGAGGACACAAGTGTCTGTCAGTCTCATCTTGGAGGTTGAGGTTGTCTTCAGGACAGAGCCAAAGAAGATTCTTCCTCTGGACTGCCAGCAGCGATGACACTGACAGGGACGTCATCCGGTGTAAAGCTTATGTCGTCTGACATGAGTGTGACGAGGGAGTTATCATGGCCAGAGGATCGTGGAAGCAGCTTTCTTGAAAGAGACCCTGTGAATGAATACAGAGTGAATGGCTGTAGTTGCAACACAAAAAATGTAGGGTATTTACTGCAAGCTGATAAAGCAGTAGTTTTTTTTCATTAAGAGTTATTCCCATTTATTTTTATTTGTTTACTATGCTTATTTTTAATATCTTCCATTAGAATTATAAGAGATAAGAGGCTCAATATGCCTCAAGTTATGAAGTCACACACGAGTAGTTGCCAAGCTGCAAATTAGGAAACATCTTCATCAATTTGACAGCCGCTTTGCTACAGTGCGCACAATGCATGTAAACAAAGAAACTACTGACATAAATGCACACCTTAATTCAAACAACAAAACATTCTGCAAAAACACCATCTAATCTATTTGTGAAGACACATCTATTTACTAGTTTAGCTGAAAGTTAGATTGTCTAATTAAGCTGACCCAATACAAATCAAATGTATTCATTTAAAACAGATCTTTAGAATGAACAAATTATTAATGCTGTACTCATAATAAAGTTTGTCACCATTGAGAATGCTTACAAAGTGAAATGTCGCACAGAGCAATTAAAAAAGTGTGGAAAAAACAAACAAACAAAAAAGAAAAGTAAACTGCTACATAAAAATGATGCAAATTAACTTTCTAAGACTAACTCTGAAAGAAATTAATTGTTGATACTTAAGTAGAAATTACAATTGGCCTAGTATTGAAATAAGTACTACTCCGCTCCTGCTTCATATCTTACAAAAAGATCTGAAGCTCTCGACCTTGACTTCTCTAAATGGTTTTCAGAATCTGTTGGAATCCTGGCAAAAACCAATGCAGATTTGTTCCTGTCTTTGATTTTATACGTCTACCTTATAATGTTTTGCTAGTTTTTTGATACTTTGTTAAAAGGAGGAATATATGTATGTATATATGTATGTATGTATGTATATATACAGGTATTCCCCGATTTACGAGCGAGATCCGTCACAAGGGGGCGCTCGTAAACCGGAAATCTCGTAATTTGGAACGGCCGCCATTTCCTTCGTAAACCCGGAAGTCCGCTCGTAAATTGGAACGGTTTTCGCCAGCGCACCTAAAAACACTCTATTTTCATCTAAAAACTACTTTTGAGTGCATAAAAATGATCGGAAACGTGTGTTTATATGCTTAACTTGCTAACTGTAGTGAAAAAACACATGAAAACTCAGTATTTTTTTCGTTTTTTCCAAAAATTCGCAGCTCGTAAGTCTGGGACCTCGCAGATCAGAGCGCTCGTAATTCGGGGACTACCTGTATATATATATATATATATATATATATATATATATATATATATATATATATATATATATATATATATATATGTATATATATATATATATATATATATATATTGTATATATATGTATATATATGTATTATATATATATATATATGTATATATATATATATATATATATATATATGTATATGTATATATATATATGTATATATATATATATATGTATATATATATATATATTTTTTTTCTCTCTCTTTTGTTTTCTATTGTTTATTGTTTGATTGTTTATTGTTTAAGGAAATTCTACCATTACTGTTCATTGTTCTTTAGTTTTAGCAGGTCGCTTTCGTAAATGAGCCCATGAGGTTCAAAAGATTTACCTGACTAAATAAAGGTTGAATGAAAAAAAAAACTGCTGATATCTCAAACTAATTTGACTTCACTGTTGTGAGCTGCTTCTGTGTGAAACCAGCCCACGACTCCATGAAATGCACCAGCAACATAATATGTTGAGTTTTAAATGTTTTTTGTTTGTTTGTTTTGTTTTTACTCAATAAAGCTTGCAGGAAACATAACATATAGTTTCAATGTTACAGATTGACTAAACATACATGTAAAACACTGTTGATCTGTGGCAAAAGTAATTTTGTTTAAAAATAATAATATTTAATTGAAGCTCATGATGTTGACATGCAGTTAGAGTGAAAAAAAAAAACAATTTGAAGCAAGTTTGTTTGAGGGTTTTTCCTCCATTTGCCTTTTTAATAAATTGATTTTGATTCTGTTACATATGCTTTTTTTCTGTTGTGTTTCAATATATTATTCAATGTACTATATCAATATGTTGTTCATTTCTATTCAGTTCGTTCATATAGCACCAAGTCACAACATAAGTCGTCTCAGGGCACTGAACAGAAACCTTTATATTTAAAATAATAATAATTATAATAATTTAACATTATTTATCTGAGGAGCAGACTGCTTTTAGTTTAACTCCATCACATAACGCTCATCTTGCACAAGCATGAAGGCAACAGTGGAAAGGAAAAACTCCCTCATGAGGAAGAAACTTTTGGCAGAACCAGGCTCAGGACAAGTGGCAATCTGCTTCGACTGGCTGGGATTGAGAGGAACAGATACACAATGGCAGGTCAAGAATCACATCAAGATAGGAATAATATCAATTGAAAACTATTCAATTTTAGAATAAAAAAGTTCAATACAAAAACAACTGGACTTTAATTGTAACAGAAGACGTTTCACTCTTCATCTGAGGGGCTTTCTCAATTAAACATTCAGAAACGTCTTTTGTTACAAATAAATCCAGTTGTTTTTGTATTGAAATTTATTTATTTTTTCAATTTTTTTTTATCATGTCCTGGATGAATGAGAATCTTCACCAGCATATTCAATTTTAGCAATTCATTTAGGAAAATGAGGTCAATGTGTCCTCCATTAGTCTAAGCCTATGGCAGCATAACAAGCCAACCCTAACTATAGGATTTATCCAAAAGGAAAGTCTTGAATCCAGTCTTAAAACTGGATTACCGGTATGTTTCAGCCTCACGGACAGAAACTGGAAGTTGGTTCCACAATAGAGGAGCCTGAAAACTAAAATATCTTCCTCCTATTCTGTTTTTGGCAACTCTAGGAACCACGAGTAAACCTGCAGTCTGAGAGTGAATGGCTGTTGGGAAAACATGGAACAATAAGATCTCAAATATAAAATGGAGCTAGGTTATTGAGAGCTTTGTAGGTTAGAAGTAAGATTTTGAATTAAATTCTGGATTTGACAGGTAGCCAATGGAGAGAAGCTAAAACTGGAGAGATATAATCTCGCCCACTAGCTCCAGTTAAGACTCCGGCAGCAGCATTTTGGATCAACTGAAGACTTTTTAAAGAAGTATTTGGACACAAATAACAAACCATTGTAATTTATTTTATTTTATTTTTTTTAGATAGCAATCAAAAACACTGAATAGTATATCAAACACAAAACTTCCATGGTTAGAGCACGTAATTAGAAATAGTTAATAACCACCTTCATGGCTTGTGTTTACAGTAACCTTAACAAACAAAGTCACAACGAGCAGGTCTTATTGTTTGTTCATGCTTCATTTTGAGACATATTATTAGTGTTTGCATATTTTGGTTTGTAAAACAATGTCTGAATGCAGACATGCCTCGTTGATTTAATGTCTCTCACTTTGTTTTTTGTTAGTTTGATTTTTTGTTTTTATTAATTATTTATTGTGTATGTGTGTGGTGGTAGTTGTTGGTAAATCAAATGACAAAACTGCTTACAAAAAACCCTGATGCATGCTCAATAATCCAGGTAGAATAATCGAAAAAATCTAAGTCTGGTCCTCTGGACATTCAAAAAACAAAACAACTTTTTTTTTTTTTTTATGTCCAGAGGACCAGACTTAGATTTTTTTTAGATGCATACAAAAAAGGTTTTCTTACCAGCAAGCCCTTTTCTCTTGTTGAAAAGTGGCACCCCAAGTTATTAGTTTTACTGAGGAGGCTTTGATACTTCAGAGTTCTCCAATAATTTATGAAATAAAAAAGTATAATCTTTGGCACACGCAGAGTTTAACGGCATGAAGGAGCTGCAGCAGCACATTATCATGAGTGTATCTGTAAAAAGCATGAAGTGTTGGAATATAAAGGTCACAATGTGTACCTGTAGGAAAAGTTACTCGGTGTTAAAAAAGCAGCTAGCATTCATTCATGGAGTAATGCTTGATTATTGCAAAGCACATGCTGTTTGGTAAAAAAAAAAATTCTGTATGTCAGTCCCAAAAGCAAGAGTTGCATTTGGCTCATTCTTTTGTGAACTTGAAGAGAAAAAATATCTGATCTAGTTTAATTAAAACAATAAGTGATACATGGTTGTGGCTGCACCCGCTTTGGATGTTATCTAGCGGTAAGATTGCCCCTCCTGTACCTCCTAGGTGGTTTAAAGGTACGTTGTCACTGTTACAAGCGATGACAGCAGGCTCCGTCTTTAGCTACGTGGTTAGGTTTAGAGTAAAGGGTCTTGGTTAGGTTTAGGGTTGATCCTCTGGGTCAGGTTTAAGGTTAGGTTTAGGAAAACGGTTACATAAGCTGAAAAAAACACAACACTTCCGGGTTTACGGAAACATGCTGCCTACTCACAGTGATTATAACGCTGATAACGTTCTTATAAACATGCTAGGAGGTAGATTGTGAATTGAAAAAGACTTCTGGACAGAAGTCGAAACGTTTTCTGCAACAAATAAAGTCCAGTTGATCCTGTATTGAACGCCTTTTTTGATTTCATCATGTCCTGGACGACTGAGAATCTTCACCAGCATGTAGATTGTGACAGTTTCACCACTACATATGGGGATGATAACAGTTGATAGCGCCCATTGCATGGACTGACAACATCCGAATCCGCTGGTGTATGTGTGTGCAAAGTAGCAAATGAGAATCAATACTTTCTATGAGCTGATGCAAGGTTAAGTTGTGGCATTTTATTTAATTTTTTATTTAAATTTTATTACCGGACCTTTATTGCATGGCACTTGCAAAAACAATTACAACCAATTCTCCTTGAAACATCCAGTCAGTAAATTAGCATAGCCATTTAGCGTCAACGTTAAAAAGTAGCACCTTGGGTAATGTTGCACATATGTTAATCATGGAAAACTAGTTTCATATTTTATGTAGCTGAATTATATCTAATTAGAAAATGAGATGCCCAGTAGCAAAACTAAACATCTACTTAAATTAGTCAAGGTTGCCTTATCAAGGTTACGTTCTTGTGTTTTTGTCCAACCTATGACAAAAAACACCCTCTCATTGAGACATCAAACATTGTCCTTAACAATGATCTATGGCATGAACATCTAAATGAGTTGGAGGCAGCATGGTGCCTCGTTTAGAAGCTCTCTGCAGGTTTATTAGAACGATCACAAATGAACTGTCTGATGTTTGTTTGATGTTGTTCGAAATGTTGGCAGTTCTGTGAAGCACGGACAACCAACAGCTACTGTTGGCTTCATTACACACTCTCTCTTCCTCGGTCATGATCTTACTTTTACTTCCTTCATATCGTTTGTCAATTTGTTGGTTTGATGACTAAAAGATGCAGCCGGAGCGTCTATCTTCTTATCTCCCATCTTACTCCCACTCTCATTTCTCTCTTTAACTCTCTAGTTAAGACAGGATCATCAGCAGCTCAACTGAAAATAGTTGATGGATACTACAATGAAAGGGCTGTAAAGGAAATGCTAGTTGTGCAAATGCATATATAGTATATATTTACTTTTTAAACCACCACAACAATAAGTAAAAGCTTATTTTTATTTTTATTATTATTATTATTATTTATTTGTTTTTATAATACCATACCATACCATACAATTTTATTTATAAAGCACTTTAAACAGGAACAAGTCCACACCAAAGTGCTGGACAAACAAACACGCAACAGGCAACACAGACAATGAAGTACAACACGAAAAACATAAAAACATTGCAGATCATAAATCAAACGATCCAATACAAATCAGCTGGCATTGAAAGCGATGGAGTAGTAGTGAGTTTTTAACCGGGATTTGAAAACCGAGAGGGAGGGGGCCTGTTTGATGAGCAGCGGTAACTCGTTCCAGAGTCTTGGGCCTGCTACAGAGAACGCCCTGTCACCCCTGCGCTTAAGGCGAGTTTCTGGAACTATTAAGAGTACCTGATCCTCTGACCTCAAAGCACGTGGAGGGACATATGGGTGTATCAGATCCGAGAGATAGGCGGGGGCGAGACTGTTCAGCGATTTGTAGACATACATGAGAATTTTGAATTGGATTCGAAGATGAACCGGTAGCCAGTGAAGGGAGGCCAAGACTGGTGTAATGTGCTCTCTTTTGCGTGTGCTGGTTAAAAATCGGGCAGCTGCGTTCTGAACCAGTTGTAATCGTGCAATGGTGGCTTGACTGACGCCAAACAGAAGTGAATTGCAGTAATCAAGCCTAGATGTAATGAATGCGTGAATCACTGTCTCCAGGTTGTTTTTGGATAATATGGGCTTCAGCTTAGACAGACGCCTCAGCTGGAAAAAAAACAGGATTTGACGATCATGTTTACATGACTGTTGAGTTTTCATGGAAGGATCCAGTATCACTCCCATAATAATGACATTTATAAAAAAAATCCAACAAAGTTAAATCAGGTCCTCTAAATGGCTTTTTTTATTTTATTTATTTTTACATTTTGTCCTTCATCCAAAGGACTTCATCAGTCTGAGGAGCCACAACAAATTTAGTCCATTAAGTGGCTTACTCACATAATGGGCAAACTGGTTTTATGGTGATAAGATGGTTACTGGAGTCCACCCTCTCCCCTGTCAACTCCTCTGAGGCAGCCATGGCCAAAGTAGTTGAAAACATCAATCTTGCTCAATAACCCAGGCAAAAAAAAAAGATCAAACAAACTTAAGTCGTGTCCTCTGGACAGTGTGTTTCTTTTTCTCCTTATTTTTTTTTTGTGTTTTTGTTGTTGAAACATTTCATGCTTGATACAAAGGACTTAATCAGTCCTACTT